>JBBPNO010000082.1:0-66330 GCA_038090915.1 Boletus eberwhitei
TGCCGTGCTCGAGTTGGGTCCCAAGATCGTCGAAGGACTACATACCCCTGCAGAACAAGCGTCGATGGAAAGAGAACAGGAGCCGATCGTGGAAGACGAGGAGGAAAAGAAGGAGGAAGAGCCAAAGGTGCACGCTGCCCGATTGGGCATGTATGGTTCGATGACGAGGGAAGTCAAACCGTGGCAGCCTGCGCGTCTCCTCTGCAAGAGGTTTGGCGTCAAGGATCCCAACGCGGAAGTGCACTTTGATACGCCGGAGGCGTCGACGTCTGCCACTGCGGACGTGCCAACTGGTGGCGCAGGTGGCGTTGAGACGGGCAACGTTACGGAGGTACAGCCAAGTCCTGCTGCCCCGCGTGGCCAGCGAGACTTGGCGAACATTGGGCTGGGAGAGGACGATGGACAAGGGGACGATATTCTCACTTACGAGCGGCCGCCCATGAGTATCTTCAAAGCTATTTTTGCAAGTGACGACGAGGAGAGCGAAGATGAGGAGGACAAGTCGCCGGGGGACGATAGTGCTGAGGTTCCGATGCCATCACAGCCCTCGACCTCAATACGAACGACGGAGAAACCCGTTGAGACGCCGGTTGTCCCTTCAACTACGACAGATGGGGCAAAAGCAAGGGCCGCGGTGGATGACAAAGTGGATCTGTCGACGTTCAAACCGACATTCGTCCCTCGTGACTCACAAACGCACTCGGGAAATGGAAAGGCGCCTGCTGTGAAGGAAAAGAAGGGCAAGAAATCCAAAACAGGTGCTCTCGTATCGTTTGATGTGGACGAGGACGGCGGCGAGTCGCTCTCGATATTAGCGCGGCGAGAAACTAAGGAACGGGATCGTCCAAAGAAGAAACGGAAGAAACACAGAGGGCATGTAGACCAGGATGAAGTATGGGTGGAGAAGCCAGCTCCGGATATCGTTAGGGATCTTCCGGTTGAGAGAACCCATGATGATCGCGACGCCACGGAGGTGGATGATGCTCAAGGGGTCTTAGGACCATCCCGGGGACGGAAACGTGCTGTAGATTTCTTGTAATTTACGAAGCGTTGTAATGCAGTACCATGGATCAAAATTCCTCGTGTCAGATGCCATTGTATCGAATTTTACCTAGTGAAGAAAAGTCCGTCGATAATCCGTCGGGGTCATTATAGCTTGTCAAGAACCCATCGTTGTATCTATCGTGATCCTGCCAAGAATAACCATGCGTATTCCCATCGAATAAATCACCTCACCTCTGCTGCAGTGGGTAACTCGATGATCCAGATACAGTTTTAGTCTAGGAACCATCCGAAAGTATCGTCGGATAGCCAGCAGAGAGGTGGACGATTGTCACTTGTTCCGGACTTGATCCACGGCGAGAGCTGCAACGCCGGACAACTTTTTGAATTTGCCCTGCATCCACACTCTATACATCTTTAGCTGCCTCTTCCTATTCACGAGTAACCTGCGATCTACCCCTAGTTGCTCGATGGTGAACAGGGAGTGAGGAGGGCAGGATGCAAGGGGAACGAGGAGGTTAGGGTGGATGGTGGCGGGTAGGGCAGCTGGAGCCGGACCCTCGGATGAACAAGTCGACTGGTCCGCCAACGGCTCCAAGAACGGTGCTGGAGAGGCTGAATTATGCGAGGATGGGGTGTAGGATGCGAGGCTCGAGATGGAAGTCCCCCCGTCTTCCTCTCGATCTTGACACTCCGTCGCTTCTTCTGTAGTTCGAACCGTCGTTTGTGACGACGATGCGCGAGAGCCGGTGAACATCAGGGCTAATTCATCTTTCGGTGGCCATGGCGGACGTTTGGAGGCAGTAGAAAAACCGGAGACACGAGTGCGTACCTAACTCAAAAAAGTATACGCGTGTCTTGTCTCCGCGTATGTAAAAGTTGTCTCCGAGCATTCTCCCAGATTTGAACCGCAGCTGGGTGAGATCGTATCGTCCGTAGTCACGGACTAGGACGATCCCGTCTGGCTTTAGCATCTGCCGGACGGGATGAACAGCTACGCACGCGATGACGAAGCTGGGGGCCACGTACATGATAGATGTTGGCTATTGCCTTTCCCCATTCATTAGGGTGTAAGGCGCTCAGGACGAAGACACAAAGCACGATATCGATTGTAGTTGGTTCGACGCCTGGTGGTAGTGTGTTTTCGGAAGTGAGATCCCATACCGCGGATTGAATCGAGCCGATTGGTGGGCTATTGTATAGAGGATGGTTCTGTAGGTATACATGAAGGGTTCTATGCTAAGCAGTGTAAAAGGAAAGCGAATATACTTGCCTGCACTAGCTTGACTGCATGCGAGGAGTAATCGTACGCCCTGATCGCAAGCTGAGGGTTTTTGTTCGCGGAAAGTAGTGGGAACGCGGCATTTCCAGCACCTTGACTAGATTATTTAGAGGAGACGTGGGTTGGGCCACGCAAGTTGACGCCTCACCACACCCGATTTCGCAAATAGTGACTGCTCCTGCCTGGTTGAGTTGGCGGTAAGGGTGCACGCAACAATCGAGAGGACCACATACCTCAGGCTCTGCAGCAGCCAATAGTTCTGGGAATTCTAGATGCAACCTATGTCAAAGTGAGGCGAGGTTATTCGATCATCAACATAGCAATGTACCATTTTCTGTCACGAAAAAAGTTGTCCGCATTCGTTTTATAAAAATTGTCCCTTGTCTTGTGTCATAATACAAGCTCAATGTTGAAGAACATGTTCTCACCAGTATTTGGCAGGTTTTAAGTTGTATTTATCTTTCTCCTCGTCAGGCACAGGAGCAAGCCGTTGCTTTCGGAGAGACGAAGCAATGCTCTCTGCCTGGTCATCGGGAGGAGGGACATGATCCCACGCATTTTGGGTCCAAACGTCCGCGTCCTCTGTCAGAAATCTGACAATTGGGAGTCATTTGTCGGCACATAACACGAGTGCTTGCTCACCTGGAACCAAACGGAGGTTTCTCAGAGCCGATGTCATGCACAGATGAGGCTAATTTGGGGATTCTTGCCATGCTAATCAGTGATCAAGCACTGTGTATGAGGGGGCCCGATGTGTGATAGATCGAACGATGGCTGTCCTCGGTCAGCTTGATGATTATTTGAAGCCTTAGAGCCGGTCCGCGTCCGTGGGCAAGTCCGTGTATGGCAGACCATCCGGGGCTGACCACGACCGAACCTCAGTACTTCAGTCCACACAGCAACTGGTTAGCCGTCGTACGCAGCCATATACAACGGGCACTGAAGACGTTTATTGCAGGTCAAGTCTTGAGGATTGGAGCTGTATTCTTTGAGTTTGTGGGCATCAAGTCGGTTACTCGCAACGGCCGATGTCCGGTGTGAATAATACGGCGCAGCTACTACGGGTCGTCGTTGACTTGTCTACACGCGCATCACTGCACTCCCTGGCCCGATCGCTGCAAACCCAGCCTTAACATCGTTTCCTTCGTCGCTCTCGTTAGTCACCTCAACGCGGACTCCGACTACAAGGACCCCACAGACACAGCAGTGCCGTGATAAGTCTCGCCCTCCTTCATTCCATCATGTCTGCCCTCCAACCCAACCCTAGACCGCCTCCACCTGGCGACGAGGATCTTCAGCATCTCTACGATGAAGTTTGGCGCATCTTTGGCGACGAATCTGCCTCGCCTACAGAGCGCGCGCCTCTCAGCGCTGCCTCCGTCAATTCAAGAGAACACTATCCCAACACTTTCCGCGCAGAACCGGATCTGGCTAGTCCCCCTGTATCTACAGCAAGAAACTCCCCTCCCCGCCTTCATCGTACGTATCACCCTTTCTGCTTGGTCACGTACAGCCTCACAACTACGTTATCAGAACAACCACCCCATCCCCCTGAAATTCGTTCCAATATTGAGACCACCGTTTCTCCTACTTCCCAAAGGCGACTTAGGCCATTACCCCTTCCCCCTGGCGCTGCTCTCCAACAAGTCTCTAGTCCTACAGATCCTCATGTCACAGAAGTTCCTCCGGCTGTGCATAATACCTCTCACCCAGGAGCAGCGAATGTCGACGGGTACGCTCATTCTAAATAAAATTTTATCATTCTCACACTTCCATATTTAGTCGTCGTCAATTACCCCAAGCACCTGGCCCGCAATCCTCTGGCTTTGTAGGTAGTCGGGGCTCGACCGGATCTGCAACCTCTCCGACTTCTCTTGGAAAACCAATCACGAATCCTCAGTCGGACATTGGCCCCAATATCTACAAGCCAGTTCCAGCTATCCCTACCCATCCTAATGGCAATGGTCCAGGTGCCGACAACATCCGTGATCAACTATCCCGCAAATCTTCCGCACGGCCCCCTGGTGCTCTGGCGCCCACGATTCCAGGTTATAAAGGACATTATGAGGAAAATTCACTCCTTGACATGTACACTACAGAGGAACGTCCCAGAAGCCGTCCATCCCAACAACAACAATTGTCTAGCCAATCAAGATACACGGACGCGTATCCGCACGCCAATGCCCGTCTGCATCCGGACAACAATACAAATGCACCTTTAAATTCACGTGTTAAGGATTTACAACCTCAGCGTTCACCATCAACCGATTTCATCAACCGTACGTCGTTAACCCGAATACATGAGCCAGCGACGCTGACGCAGCTGTACTCACAAGATTCAGACGTTGGCGTTGACCGTGCTATCTCGACAGGGTCAACAATTTCGTCAGCGCAAACAAATCTACTTGATCGGAATCTATCAGCTTCGACTACAGCTACTATTTACAGCGATTATCAGACATCCAAAGGTGACTCTTCAGTGCTTTCGACGGACAGTTCAGTCGGTTCTCATACTTTCTCAGCTGCCGGACCCTCGACTGTGGGATACCCCGAAACATACGACGATTCCCGAAATGGCTACGGCGTCAATGGGGGCAGTACAGAGTCGTTCGACCGCGCCCGACCAGGTGACTTCGGTGCTGCTGGCAACTCCGGGGGAGCGTTGGCTGATCAAGAAGACGAAGATGACGAGTACTTTACCGACAGCGACGATCCAGATCCGGATCGTTTTGTCAACTTCAGTCTACTCTCTCATCTCGCTGTTAGACTGCGCGACAAAGTCCCGAGAGGCACACATGTCAAGAGCAGTATCCCTTATCCCCGTGCCTTTACCGGCAAGGACATAGTTGTATGTGGACGCGTTCTTGATGTTCATCGTTTGGATTCTGATGATCTGTTCAAAGTCGACAATCCAATCACAAATTCAACGAGAACTGTTGATAAATCACGGTGTTTCTACGGCAGATAGGCGTGCAGCGTTACAGGTAGCGCGTAGCCTCCAAAGTCAACTCTTCTTTTATGAAGTTGAGTGGGGCGATAAACCGCTACAGGACGGAGTCGAGGACGTGTACATGTTCCTCGATGACCTCGAGGGTAATTCGGAGTCACAGAGGGAAAGGGAAGAGCTACCAACAGCTGTGATTACCATGCTCACAAAGTGTTACACCTCAACATGTAGCGAGGAAGATCCGTGTTATTCGTGGGTTTGTCCAAGAAGACGTGTGAGTTCCCAAACCGCATCCATTATGCAAATTGATGTTGTTTTAGGCGAGTCTCGTAACAGACATCACCCCAGCACCTGAACCAGATGTTACGCCTCATGTAAGTTGGCAGACAGGTTTCGGAGACTACTGCTTATGGTGTTATGCTAGACGGAAAACTGGCTGAATACAGTAGATCCTACCATTCTTCGTAGTCTTCCGGAGAGCGAGATTCATCGTCAAACGTATGTTTCTACTGTGTTTTGTATCCGTTTTCCTCATGTTTTTGGCAAAGGATCATACACAAAACGATAAGTCAAGAGGAACAGTATGTTCAGGATCTCGATTCGGTTGAATCTGTTCGTTGCAACTATTTCCAATACCTGACTCTTCACTCACCCGTAGTTAGCTATTCATTCGCCCTCTCCGCCGCGCAACACACATCATGCCCGCTTCTCAACTGGACGAATTCATCGAGGAGGTATTCGGTAACATCCTTGATCTACGAGAATGCAATAAGCGACTTGTGGAGGCGATGTACGTTCGTCAACGCGAACAATCCCCGATCATTCAGAGGATTGGAGACGTTTTCGTCGAGGCTGCTAGAAGCTTCCGATACGCATATCCTACCTACGTCGCTCGTCTCCCCTTGGCCGAAAAGCGATTCAAGGAAGAGATTGAGGCGAATGCTAATCTGAGGCTTTTCCTCGAGGTTCGTAGTGAAATCTGCGCCGAATACCATCGAGTCTTTGACTTACTTATGGGTGGCTTCCGTTTGGTTTGTAGGAATGTTCGCGCCAGTCTGTGAAGCAGCAAGAGTCTCGACGTTTGGACTTGAAGCATTTCTTGTCACGACCTTCAGAACATCTTCAAAAGTATCCTCTTGCCCTCGAAGCGATCATGAAGGAAACAACGGAGGGAAACCCGGATGCCTATTATCTTGCAGAAGCCATCCATGCTATCAAGGATCTGCAGAACGTTGCTCAACTGCGTACGTTCCAGAGTGCCATGGGTAAGGGTTCTAGCACAAAGTGGGAGTGGCACGATTTGGTTCCCAATGAAGTCAGAGAAGGTTTGAGCAAATCTGAGGCGAAACGCCAGGCGTGAGCAAACCCACCTTTAGAGAAAGGTATTGGAGACTGAATGATACTTTCAGGATCATCTTTGAGTTGATCAAGGGTGAAATGGGGTACGTGAAGGATCTGGAAAACATTGACACGGTACGAGATGATGCCTTGGTGATCTGCCTAGCAGTGCCCGAATATTTCGTTTTGTTAGATGTATGTCCAACCGCTGCGGATGCAAGACCCTTCCATCATTCCACGGGAAAGGTTGGAGAGTTTCATGGCAGACGTGTTCCACAATTTCGCAGAAATCTATACTCATCACCGCAAGTTGCTTGATCAACTGCACGAGATCCAACGCGAGGAGCATCCCACAGTCAAGAGCATCACAGCGCCGGTGTTCGATGCCGCGTTGAGCTTCAGGGAAGCTTACATGGAATATATTCCCAATTACCCGATCGCAGCGTATCGAATAGACGACGAGATGGCCAACAATTTTGAGTTCAAGACCTTTGTCGACGTATGTGTACTGTTTCACTGTGTTTTCCTTCCTGCAGTGCTGATCTCGTCCACAGCAATGTACGCGTCATCCCGACGCCCATCGTTTAGACATGAAAAGCTTCATCAACCGTCCTATACCTCGACTTTTGCGATACGAGTTACTGCTGAAAGGCATATATGAGGAGACTCCGGCGGGTCACGAGGATCGCGAAGCCATCCCCCAGGTTCTCGAGATCATCAAGTCGCTTGGAAAAGACACCGAGCCGGGCGTCGAGTCTGCAAAGCAAAAGGTACAGCTGTGGTGCTACAACTCGAATATCGTGTTTAAACCAGGGGAGGCAGTGGTAAGTACGCTTGTGACAGTTGTACGTGTTGAATGTTGATGAATCTGGACACAAGGATATGGATTTGATGAATGAGAATCGATCATTAGTCCATGCTAGCAAATTGTTGAGACAGCCGGAGACCGGTTTCGAGTGGAATGGATGGACTGAACTCTTTGTCCTTCTGTTTGACAACTACCGTAAGTCACCATAATCTACCTATCCTGTTCTCTTAGTTGACGAGCGGTATGTAGTGGTCCTGACGAAGACAAAGGAGAGAGATGGTGTGACAAAGTATCACGTCAATCGTAGGGTTGGTGATCGCAGACAATCCAATAACTCTCACAACTAAAAGCCCACATAGCCCATTCCTCTGGACCTATTGAACCTCACCAGCTTCTTGGACCCGCCGACGCAGCGAAGCACAGGCATTCTGCGTCTAGGGCTTGGTAACAGGCATGGCGATGGCGGCGCACCCCAAACACCAGGTAGCAGTGTGCCTGATAGCGCGGTGGACTCTCGCCTTGTCTACCCCTGCACAATCCATTACAGCGGGAGACTGGGCGGGCTATATACGCTGTTCACAGAGACTCCCCAGGCACGGGCGGAGTGGAAGCAAAAGCTGGAAGAAGCGATCGGTTTGCGCAAGGTTGTTCAGGAGTCTAACAAGGTATTTGAGATGGAACCGCTCAGCACGGATACCTTCTTCGTACCTGCGATCTCTGTGAGCACGACCGCGCCATCGTGGAACCACGAAAATTCGTTTACCGGCAAGGTGACGTGCTCGGTGCCGTTTAGTGAGTCATTCGTTTGAAGTGCGAATGTGGATCCTTATTGACCATCATCTGCAGCTACGACGGATGGCAGGGCGCTCGTTGCGATTGGATGTGCAGAGGGTGTGTGGATTGGCTTCAGACATGACTCTCGATGTAAGCTCTCTTGTTACTGGTGGTCGGTAATCTAATCTCGGTGCTCGTGTCAGCTATGCGTCGTGTGCTGCACCTTAAGATGGTTACGCAGTGTGCGATGTTGGAAGACTTTGGGATGTTCCTCGTCCTGGCAGACAAGGTACGCTTGTCACCTTATCATGACTTTGCGGAATGCACAGAAGGCGCTTGTATAGGCCCTATTTGCCTATCATATAGAAGCACTTGTTCCATCGTCGCCGCAAAGCGCGCATACATCGCAGACTCCTCAACGAGTCAATGGTACCAGGGACGTCCACTTCTTCAGTGTCGGTAACCAAAGCGGTCGGACGTTGGTTATCTACATGAAGAAAAAAGGGGTTAGTTTCTTCATAGATGGAATTTATGATTTTTACTTACCTTCTCGTAGCTCGACAGCGTCTTCCGTGTGCTCGAGCCTGTTGTCGAGAAAATCAATGAACGATCCAAGGCGCCTGCTTCGTTCACGTCGAGGTTTGGCATACGACCTGCTCGGTCGGAGTGGTTCCGTTTATACAGGGTGCGCAGCGTGGTTGCCGATCTTGCTTTGAAGTTGACCTTTTCTTGCTGTCAGGAATTCTTCTTACCCTCCGAATCGTTCGACTTGGTCTTCTTGAAAGCAAAGATTGCGATCCTTTGCACCAAGGGTTTCGAAATCATGGATCTTACTGAGTATGTTCATCTATTGACGCCTTGGGTATCTTTTGCTGACATCGTGGTCACCAGTTTCAAGAGTGTTACCATTCCGCTTCGAGACGATGGTCACGAACGGTTGGCAAAACGGTGCGAATCGTGCAAGCCAATGGGTATGTTCCGAGTCGAAAATGAGTTCCTGTTGTGTTATGATGGTAAGGCATCATTATCATCCAGTCCAGTGCTCACAATAGTCACAGAATTCGGCATTTATGTGGACAAGCACGGAGCACCAAGTCGTTCTACGGGAACGATCGAGTGGGAGGGCACTGCAGAGCGCGTAGCCATGCACTGGCCGTACATCCTCCTCTTTGACTCACGATTCATCGAAGTGAGACACGTCTCGAACGGTCTTCTTGCCCAGATCATTCCTGGGAATGAGATTCGGTGCATCTGGGATGGCCGTGGCACGTCCGGCACAGCAGGCATCACAGGCGTAGAAGGGTTCCAACAGACGATGAATTTCGATCCTCGAATACACGCCGTCATGTCCGCACCTGAACCCTTGGGTCAGACTGGACAACCTGGCCGACCGCGAGCAATCGCACAACACGTTTTCGAGCTTGTCCCAACGGTTCCACTTTACCCGCCTGGCTCGATAGCGTCTCCATCCCAGTCTGCGTATTTCCAACAATCCAGTTCGCCTCCGCATTCGCCGAACATGATGGCTGCTAATTCGTGGAACTGAAGGGATTGAGACGTTGGCGCCTCTTTTCTTTTCTTGCCTCTTTCCCATACCTCGTTAAAAGCCATTATCTGCTCATCCTTGTCACCCCCCCCCGTTATTTTCGACCCTTGGATCCATTCCCTTTCTGTCACACGAACTGCGAGTAGTAACCGCCTTATCCTCGCCCTCGATTGTTAGCTGATCTTTTTCTTTTTCTTTTCTACGTATCGTCGGTGCTCTTTTGAGTCTTTTTGGCCGGCTATTACAATATTTGTAGTACACTCGTTATGAGGATTGATTCTTTTCTTTTATTTTCATCTACCGACGTGAGAGTCGAAGCAGGGCAGCGTGCATCTCTTCAACGTGCATCCCTTTGAAATCTCGTTGGCTTTTCAGCTTCGAGCCTCAACGCCTCAGGATCTACTATTATACCAAGTATTGGTGATGGTCCTCCGGGATGCCATGGATACGAGGGATACGACCTGTCAGTGTCAATGTCAGCCTCACTTGGACACCTCCAGAATATTGCTGCCACTGGGTCCCGTGTACCAGCGCGTCCTCGGAAGCATGAAAAATGATCCCCGTTACCGCTCGTACACCCATGACGCCCCGTTGAAAAGTCCCAGAACGCTTGGTCGACCAAAGGCGTGAAGCTGACACTTGAAACGATCCATGATGTTGCCGGGGCAGTTTGCACCAACACGCACTCGAAGGAATGCCAGATGACGAGTCGCAGAGCTTTTTCCGGGGTCAGAATTCGCCGCAGTCGAAAACAAGTGAGAGACTGGGTCGTGATCAAGGAGAGTGATGTCATCCATCATCCATCATCCATCATGATCATGACCTCGGTCCCTTCCATGGACATCACAGGGCGGCGTATTGGATGTCCATGTCATGATTGGGTATTGTGGCGAGGGGCATGAACGCGCCGGCGTGCAATACGTACCTCGTGGATGAACTTTCACAACCGATGAGTGATGTCCAAGGGATGTCGATGATGTTTGAGAGGAGGTTGGGAACGCGCTCGCGTCGAGTCCCCGTACTAATCACTCGAGGTGTCTCGCAGACTGTACCAGCCGTCTGGATGTCACTAGCGTACACCCTCGAGGAATCGGAGTGATCGGGAATGGAGTCGAGGCTCGAATAACGCGATCGTTTTGTTCCGAGTCGAAACCTGGGATGGGTGGTATGCAACGATCGGGTCGAGCCTGGATCGATCAGATCAGACCAGTGGAAAGGGATACACACTGAGTCGCCGTGCGTCGCTCGGACGACTCCTCTCGAGGGACTGTCTCGCTGGTAAAGACTCGGGAGCCGTGATTGGGTTCCTATCGGGACTCGTCAGCGCTGATTACGATGGGTACTGTGTGTACTTGGCTGTGACAACCAGCTGGGAAAACTTCCCGAATCGTCTGCACCCGTCTTCGAGAAGCTACACGAAGCTTCGAGCTGCGAGTTGGAGTCGGACCGTTGTCGGAGACCTCGGAAGGGCCACTCGTCGAGACAATCCAACTATGAAGCTTACGTCGTCGAAATGGACAGTAGTTATGAGATAGGGTAAACCACTCATTTGGTTCTGTCTATCATATTAGGGACTGTGGAGCTCGATGATACGCACCTCACCTCACGTAACTATGACCTTCTGATACCAGTGGGTACGCCACTCCGAGGTATGAGATGATAGAGATTCAATGCGGGGCAACGACTTGGCACAATTGGGGAACGGCAAATAGCCTGTGGCACTCCACTCCCACTTATTTAAGTTGCTTACGTAAAACTGACGCCCGTTCACTGCCAGTCGCCGATTGACTCGATTCTTCGAAGAGGTTTGTTCTGTAGCTACTAGTATTAATCTGTGCTGTAATGTGCATGTAAGGCTCATATCGGAGGGTACAGGGTTTGCTCAGGGTCGTGGCATAGTTTATACCCGTCGTAGGAGTTGTAATAGTAGTCCACTCATATGATAGGTCATCGCCTTCCGGAGTCCTCAAGGCCTCAAGTTTAGGGACATGCCATTTGCATATAGCGTTTGTCCCAAGTTGGCGGTGTATCATGGGCTGGTACCTAAGCGGGTGAGTTTCGGCACTTGAGGGGAGCCGCGCGCAGAGAGCCATTGATGTCTGATGTATCCATCAAGGAGGGTTGAGCCAACGGTTCGTTTCGATCAAGTCGTGATGGACATGGCCATTCCTCGAGTTTGCGGGCACCTGATTTGGGTAGTGCTGTTGCACGCGTTTGGCCACGACGCACCAGCCCGTAAGATATCATACAAAGATACAATGAAAGCGCCCGGGGGAGCTTCGTCCCAGCACTGTACAGTGAGGACAACCGCATGCGGATAGCCACTGATGGTCTGTTCCGCCGTGCGCTCTCGGAGACGGGATCTGGTGATCTGACGGATAACGTTGCACTGAGAGTGCATGTTATGATCTCCGACAGAGATTATTCAACGGCGCTTCGCCATGAGGGACGTAAGAATCGGGACGAGCGACAGGCGGGTCACTCGCATCAAACGAGGAGGTCGCCTTGAGCTCAGATCTGCACTGCCCCCACCAACGATAACGATGATGATGTCATCACCGACGGAAGGTTGAGACGCGTAGGAAAGGGAACGCGTACAGCACGACTGGGAGGGACGAACGGAGGAGGGTGTTGCGCATGCTTCTGTAAGCGGATGTGCGATGGACGCCGTTAACCGTTTGATGTGATCGAGATGAGCGAGACTCGAGATGGATGACTTTGCGGTCTACGCCCGTTGGGATCGGATTGAGTATAGGTAGTGGGATAGGGTCTATTTCAGATATGGCAGGGATGAAGGATTCGGCCAAGTGGATTCTTTTAGGACGGAACAGGGAGCAATATAGATACCGGATGCTCCGCTAAGGGACTCGCGGGAGGGGTCCTCCTGAATTAGGAACAAAGCGATTTTATGCTCGATCGAACGTACGTCAATGTGTGTGCGGGTGGAGAGACGCATGGTATAGACCATTGGAGCTTATCTTGTTCGGACTCGTGGAGACGGCGCTGCGGCGTTTCAGGGACTCAGCTGAGTGTCACGGGGACTTGGAAGATGGCGTCATAAAGGGAAGCGATTGGGATAAGACAAAGGGGGAACCGGTGGATGGTCACGGGATACAAACCAAGCGCGAGTGTGAAGGTGATCTGGGTCATCGACGAGGAATCTGACACGTTTTGATGGAGTGCACGCATGTATAGTGTACATTGGAATTGCGTTGGATGGGATTGAATTGGATCGGCGGGAGAGGGAGAGGTCAGAGCGGATAGTAAACGAAATGGTGGAGGTATAAATGGTCGGTTGACGGGATGACGGGAGGGAGCGAGGTAGGTGAACGAAAGGCTGTGAGGGGTGTGTCTGTGTGTGTGTGTGTGTGGGCCCCGCAGGATTACGTTAAGAGTAAAGTAGAGGGATATAGCCTACTTCCAAGCTGTAGGGGTGTGGCGATGCTGAATATCCATAAAAAGGAATCAAGGAAGGACCCACGGCGGTGCAGCAGAACGACTGCCTACAAGAGGGGCGACCCCCTTCCCGCATCGCTTCTCCGTCTCAGCCCTCAACCAGTTCGTGAGATGGACTTTTCCGATTATTCTCATAAGCAATCCCAACACTCTCAGTCCTCTTCTCATCCCGTCTGGCCACCTCACCTTCTAACGTCTCAGCCCTCTCAGCAGCAGCAACAGCAACAGCAAGTCCCCTTTCCTTCCCCAGTTTCACCTGCGGGTCCCTATCTCTTCTCGGCCCAGTCTTCCTCTCAACAACAGCAGCCGGCTGCATCACAGACGTCACCAATCACGGATCCACATACGACTGCGTCCGGTCTCTCCCTCAATCTCAGCGGGCTCTCCGTCGCATCGCCACCAACGCACTCTCCCATTCACCAAGCACAACCCGGACAGCTCCACCCACACCAGCTCCATGCCCACCACTCGATCCCACATCAACACCCTCACTCACCCTCTTCCATCTCTCCGATAACGCCCACCTCTCCCCAAAACATGCCTATTGTCTCCCCCCAGCTCCAATTCTCCTACAACTTTGGCGATCCCATCCCCTCCTCGGGCGGTCTGTCCCCGACCCCAGACCCTGTTCTTACTCAAAGACGGCCCAGCAACGCCGCCTCTTCAGAACTCGTCGTCGAGAAAAGTGTGCCTCGAAAACGAAGCCTCACAAGCACCCTCCCCGCCTCCCCATCTGCTGCCACCGCTCCACACACCATGCACCACCATTCGCAGTCTCACTCCTACTCTTCTTCCCAGACCGGTCAGGCTGGACAACATCCCCTTCCTCATCCCATAATCACGACGACTGCGTCTTCCCCTCCTCTGCCCACCTCTTCCTCCTCTTCTCCTTCATCCCACCCATCCCACTCCCACTCTCGTTCCCTCTCACATTCCCTTTCACACTCTTCCCTTTCACAGTCACACTCTCCGCAACAGCAACGTCCTCATCCTCGACTGGAAATCAATTCCAATCCTACCTCGCCTTACGACGAAATCGATAGCGCAGGCCCTGGGTTTTCCGCCCTGGGTGATGATGGCTCGGACGACGATTTCGGTAGTCCCTCTGGCTCGTTCTCTGCCGGTGGTTCATTTGGTGAACATGGATTTCAACTTTCCATCACGCGTCCTGACTGATTTCCTCCAGGCAACGCCAACTCAAAAGCATCCGGGTCGTCGGGCCAACAAGGGCAGAATCCCATGGGAAAGTCTGTTGGCACTAACAACTTTGTAACAAAACTGTATCAGTAAGTTATGCTCACCACGCTCCATACGCCTGACAACCAGTGTATTTCCCCGTAGCATGATCAACGACGCCAAGTCGCAACACTTCATCACATGGACGGAATTAGGTACAAGGTACTCGTTTATTCCCCGCCATGCCCAAATGTCAAATTGATGCCATGTTTACTTAGCTTCGTTGTGTCTAATGTCGGCGAGTTTAGTAGGAGTATACTCGGGTCACATTTCAAGCACAATAACGTACGTCTCCTCGACTTTCTCTCCGATTTCAATGTTGATTATATGCGCAGTTCTCGTCCTTTGTCCGTCAACTAAACATGTATGGATTTCACAAGATTAATAGGGTACGTCATTGCACTCTCCATGCCGTCGTCTTATCATAACGATCGGTTTCAATCTATATCTTGCCCGCGATCTCGTTTTCTTTCGTCCTTGTTTGCATACGTGGTCCACCGAAACGTAAATACACGCGCTTGCGATCACGATTATCATCATCATAGACCCCGCGCGCTCAACGCACGTCCTCCTCTTCCCAAACCTGGGAGTTTTCCCATGCAAGATTTCTGCGTGGCCGCCCAGATTTACTAGATGCGATAAAGCGCAAGGCGCTGGAACCCGACCCGAGAGAAAGGAACCGGTGGGGCAATCTCTCATCTCGTCTGCGCAAGAATTAATACACCATTCCTCCGAATAGCGTTGAACTTCCTGGTGAAGTTGCGCGCCTTCTATCCGAACTCCGCGAAGAGAACCGCGCACTCTGGCGAGAAGTCAGGTCATTAAGCAGCCGTTTACCCCAACATGTGCCACCTCCAGCCAATCACGGACCAGCGACCATCTCGACAAATTTCGGGGGACCCCCTGAAGGTTCGCAGTCTCACATTCCACCTAACGCTCAGGTCGGTTTGGGAGGCGGGCAGGTTCTTACACACTCGAGGTCATCGTCGAATTTGGGAGGTGATGATGGTGAAAGGGATGTCGACTGGGAGGATGAGGATGGCATGAATGCGTCCACGGGGGGTGGTCCCATGACAGGTATCACAATGGGCCTGGGCGGAGGTCAAGGCGGGGAAGAATGGGACACTCAGAGTTCACGCTTTAATGTATGGGCAGGCGCCGGATTGAACGTACCTAGCTTTGCGTTCTCTGGGGAACCGCTCGGAGGAGAAGAGTGGAAACAATGGGCGGAAGGCGAGATCTTCAAGGAGAGGAAAAGAGTCGAGAAGCTTGTTGGTGTTGTCAAGGCGCTGGTCGATGTTACCGGAAAAGGTGGCGCCAATGGTTCACCGTCGACCGGCGGCGCAGCTGTAAGTTTGAGCATGGATCGAGAACCAGATGGAGGTACGTTTATATCTGCCCCCCCTTTTTTGCACGCTGAGCAGGATGATTAGTCCCGCCAGGCATTCTGCATGAACTTCATGAGCTCTCTCTGTCGTTTGACGTTTCCCCTTCCCCAATCCCGTCACCATCACCCTCACCCTCACCACATTTGTTTACGCGTCATCCACATTCACCAAACATTTTTATCACTTCGCCGACGTCACCCTCGCTGTACCCCGGCTCACACTCTCGATCTCCATCTCGAGAATCGCAAACCTACCCCACCACAAATACGCACATGATACCCACGAATCCCTCTCAGTTTCCTCATGCATTGCACACACCTTCATCCTCACCCACGACGTCCGATTTCGTGCCCAACTTTTTCCGTCAAGGACCGGGACACTCGAAGAGTCTGAGCTATCTTGGCGGGCGTTCAGCGAGACAGCCCAATATCACGCTCACGCTCGAGACAGACGGTGACGGACGACTGGAGAAGCGCGCGCGAACCGAGGGCGACAAGTTAAAGGACGGATCGGACGCGGCCTTGCGAGCAGGGGAGGAAATGGATATTGTGCCGATTGAGGTGGGCGAGGATGCAAAGTTGCCTTCGCCGATATCGTTGACCGGTGGGTCGTCGCCGACGGCGGGTGCAGGTGTGGGGACTAACAAGGTGGTGGGGTTAAGGTCCAGGAGTGACTCTGCGCCAATGTGGGAGGGGAGTCCGGCACAAGGTGGATTGAGTGCGAATTGGACGGGGAGAGGAAGGAGCGGGAGTTCGTTTGGACAGTGAAGGTGAGATGTTGAATGTGTTTACATGTACTCGTTTTCGTCATTCGACGTCTTTCGTTTTTTATTATTGGTGCCTCCCTTTGTATTTTTTTTTTGGTCGTACTGTCTACGGTACGCTTTTTCTGCGTCGTATTTCTTTTTTTTCCTTTTTTCGTATCTACATGGTACATATCTTTGCCCTTGGTTGGCTTTGTCGTGATGATTTGTCTGTACATCTATCACGCCTTTCGACCCCTCTTATTTCTGCATTGGTACACTTCAGAACTATCACTTCCAAAATTAGAGGCGTTCGGGGTTTGAATCTGGGAAACCCTGGGATGAGTTCGTACCGTCACACAAGTGCCGCCATCTACTCGAGCCCGTCGTCAAACATCTCATGAAGCACCGTTTGTTTGTTAACAATTTCCTTTTTTTTTTTTTTTTGACGAGGTCAAGGACTAGTTGCAACGAACCACAGCACCTACCAAACTGGGTATTTTCAGTCGGAGATTCGGATACATGTTCACTGCCATTAGATCTGAAAATAGCTGTATCTATAGTACCCACACCCTTTCAACGTGTTCTATCCAATGTTCTTTCTACTTTCATTCAGATGTTGGATCTTTCTGCTCGGTGTGATAGACCATCCGAAGCTGTGCTCGTGCTCCGTGCCGTTTTCCGAGGCTTTGGCTCTTCCCCACATACATACTGCGGATCGAATTTGAAGTCACACGAACCGTCTGGTCTCCAGCTGGCCAGGTCTCCAACGTGGTGCTCCACGTATGACTCGCTCGCTCATATCCAAGAAAGCCGGTCCTCCGCGGTCATCGAACGTCGTCAGATTTCGATCCGAACGTGGCGTCGATGGTGAGCATTGTCTTTTACATGTGTGACGAGGAACAGCATTTGTCATGTCAGTTTTTTTTTTTTTTTTTTTCCTCGGACGAGTATGAATATGCTTATCGATGGACGCTCGCTTTGGACGTCGCACCGTTCTCGCTGGTTGCAAGTACGAATCATGTCGGACCATCCATGGCGTTTTTACGTTGCCGTCCTAGCGTATACGACGCGTCGTACTTTGTGCGCTGTCGTATGCGTCTCTCCCGTGTTCTTCACGGTGCGACATGCATCGTGGTGCAAAACACGAGCATGACGGTCCGATACCGTCGTGTTATTGGGAGTTTCTCGCTCTTCTACTTCTATTACGTCCAGTGGAGGCCCCCATGTCTTCCTTCGGCCGAACATGACGTGCAAAGAGCCTTGTGACTCGCCTTTTTTTTTTTTTCTTTTTTTGAACGTGTTTCAGCGCCACGTAGGGTCAGCGGCGAGTGAACGCTGACTGTGGTGTTTGGCCACTCGTTCTGCGAGGGTCCACGAGGCTTTGGGTACTGCCAAGGCCCTGAACACGGCCCAATACATCTGCATCAGTGGTCAGTTGGTGTCTCGAATATGGATGTGCACAGCATGCCCGGCGTCCGTTTGTTCCCCACCCTCTCACACTGCGGCGTACAGATTCACGCTACAGTACGGCATGGTTTGGCTTGGGGTGATGCCAGTATGTAGGTGGCGCCCTGGACACGCGTCCGTGAGCCATTTTGGCGCTAGAATCCATACATATGTGATGTGTGCATATATGTCCGGTCACCAAGCATATTCCCCGCGAAGATCTATCGACGGGGGACACGAGCGCGGTTCATAGATGCTTTTTTGTTGATGATCATTCATGTTTGTGCCTGGCGTTTTAGAACTGATGTCATTGAGGGTCTGGTACACATGGTCTTTTCTCCCATAGTAACTTAGCACTCGTCATATGGGTCGGCATAGCGAACACGCGTCTCGATTGAGATCCGGTCGTGTTGGCTTTCTCTGGACGATCTTGGACTACCAGCGCAATGAGTCGGAGGAACCGATATCTGATCGTCTATCGGTGTCAGCTCTCCATAGGCCAAGGCATACAAGTCAGGCCATTTCAGATCCATCGTTTCGGACGATGACGATTAGGGAAAGCGCCACGTGTATCTCTTTGCCCACACCGCGATGTGCGCCTGCATACCATTATACATACATTGCAAACGAGACAGTACACGCAATGCCGTCGACGCGTTTGTGGCGCTTTTGATGGCTGTTCCGCTCGGAGCTAGTACGCTGGCAAAGGTGATACGGCTGTTGTAAGATCCGAACCGAGAGGTTGCTTCCGACCGTTTTTAGGATCTTGTCGTGCCAGTGAACGGCTCGGACCGTCGTGGTCACTTTGAACTTGTGAGAAGTTGTGAAACGATCGCGGGTCAATTATCTTTTGCGATGCTGATCCCGATCCTAGCGCCGAGTTCGAGGTTTGCCACTTTGATACTGTCTTTTTGAAATCACCACGAGTGTTTCGTAGTTTGGGGTATGTTTATGATACGAAAAAAAAAGGAACGATTTAGTTTTAAACCCAATGTGCCGGTCGGGCTCGTTGAACGTGCGGGATTGACATCATGGCAGCTAGCTGGCGGTCGGCATGTCGAACGCTTCAGCGTCCGCGTATGTGTGCGGGTGGCGTGGCGTGGCGTGTGCAATGTCGGAACTAGAGAGCGAGACTAGCAAGTCAGCTGTGGGTGTGAACGAGTACTTTATAATAAAGGTCCTACCTCACTGATTGGCAGGAGAAGCTTCGTAGACAGCGGGGAAAGAATGTTTAAGTACATTAGTAAGCAAACATAGCCACAGTGTGAACGTTCCAACGAGAGGTCGAAACAGTCTGTACCCTCTGGTATTGTTGGAAAGGAACAAGAGACATCGTTTCGAGTTTTGAGCTGTACGCCAATCATCCACGGGGAAAAAAAAGGGGGGGAGAGCAGCGACATCACAGGGACGAAATGACGATCGCTTCATAATAACTTCCTAATTCTGCCGTACACAACTTTCGGAAATTCGAAACCTGAATTTACTAGACGACCTGGACTTGTAACACCTCGAGGAGAAATCTATGTACAACGAACTACCAAATCACCGGCGACGATACAACGGACGAGGTGCAACATACAACGGAAAAAAAAAAAAAAAAAGAAAGCTTTTCACAGGAAAATGCAGAACCAATGTATTTCTCTCGGTCGAAAGAAAAAGGCACGCGGGATCAGTTGGCGACTTTTCCGAGAGGTGTCTTTGCCATCACGCTGATCACCTCGTACAAGACCTAATACATCACGCCTCGAGTCAGATTTTTTCTTTCTCTTCGCCTCTGGGGACAGGGGGGGGATAAGAGGGCTACAAGACTCACGTCGGCAGCTGCCATGGTGGTCAACTCGGCGTTCGTATCGTACGCAGGGGCGACTTCGACAATGTCGGCAGAGACGATGTGAAGTCCGTCCAGACCGCGCAAGATCGTGCGCAGCTCGCGCGTCGACCAACCTAGAACATACATCGCCATCAGTGTTATCAACATCAGTGAGCATGACGCCACAATACGGTATTTGTCTCGGAGCGAGTGGAAGAAGACAAAAGAGACGTACCCCCAGTTTCGGGCGTACCGGTCGCAGGCGCGAACGCGGGGTCGATCGAGTCGATCTATTCGAGGTGTGGGTTCTGACTGGCAAAAATGACGAAATAACGCACGTCGATCGAAAGGTATGCCGGGCTGTCACCGACGGTCTCTCGAATCTTCTTAATGATACCGTCGGTACCTGTCGACAAGACACAGAAACAAATAAATAACGACGGTCATGCACACCGTGAATGGCAAAGTAGCGTCTCAATCGACCTCAAACTCACCGATCGTATCGATCTCACGCGCCTCTATCCTCTGGAACCCAGAGTCGTCGTCGTTCGTATAGTCCGCCGGACCCGATAACGTGGTCCGAATTGCACCATGCTAAAATAAACGGATAAACTAGGATCAAAGCGTTCGCAGACACTCGGGAGGGAAAAAAAAAGGAAACGAGTGAGCAAGGAACAAGATACTTGCAATGGAGCTGCCGTTCTTGACGAGGCCTTCTTGGCTGGCCCAGTAAAAGTAGGTGCCGTGGTTGATGGCCGCTTGGTCCGATGGGGCCCCTCCAAAGACGGATGGTTTCCATGTGTCGAGGTGCGAGTCAAAGTGGATGATGGAGATGGGACCATAGGCGGTGTAGATGGACCTTGTGGTGAGATCGGGGACCGTCAATACAATAAATTAGAGGGGCGGGGGTGACAACGCTTACCTGAGAAGGGGAAGAACGATCGTATGGTCACCGCCGAGCGTGACGATCCTTGGGTGGTGCTTGCCATCAGCGGAAATGGGAACGAGCGGTTTGCCCGTCAGCGCATCATTACCGAGAGGAGAGAACGCCGGTCTCTGAAGGAGCTCCTTGTGGCCGTCCTCGATCTGTTGGATGGCAAATTTGTTGTCGTAGGGCGTGACAGGAATGTCACCGCAGTCGACGATCCTGATGCCCGACAGGAAAGGGTTGACTTGGAGGGGGACGTTGTAGCCTCCATACAAAGTCAAACGACGTGACCCCGCGCGAATACCAGCGGGACCAAAGCGGGCACCAGGGCGATATGAAGTGCCAGTATCCTGCAACGATAACGTTGTCAGACCGATATCAATGCACAGGTTTTGTTGCTCACGAACGGAGCGCCGATGAAGGCAATATCAAATGCGGTGTCTCTGTCTTTACCGAGACATTGCACCCACGGTAACCTCGCAAACGTAGTGATACCGGAGAAAATCGAGTCAGCGGTGACTGAATCATTCGGGTTGGAGGTAATACTCGCGATATGGGAACTTTACGACTCTACCTTCGTTATCACCAGGGTAGACGGCCTGGTAGGGATACTTGAAGTATCCCAGAGGCATTTGTTCATTGTGCTCGTGGCCATCATGAGCGATAGCGACGTGAGCAAGCACAGCGGCAAGGAGAACAGACAACTGGGGTCGCATCACAGTTAAAATGTCAAACGACGTTGGCGTGTTCAAGCGGTTGAGGAAGGCGCAGGGTCACAACGATGGGAGGTTGACATCCAAAGTGAACTGAGCGCAACTAAAAAGGTTTCGTCTTGGGAAAAGAACGTGGTCTCCCCTGCCTCATGCCATCGGAGAGTCCGAAAGATACGAGCTCTGTGAGATAAGAGGTCGCATTGGATGTACCGTGACCTTTTTTCAGCCTCGAGGCAGAGCAATTGGGGGAAAATACAACTCGGCCGAGAGATAACTGAGAGAGACAAGGTTCATCAACAGGAGCCCGGTGGACACGCCATGAAAAATTTTGACCACGGGAGGTACCAAGCATCAGCACGATGCAGGCCTCGCTCCTTCGAAAGTTTCCCGTGGCGCAAAGAAATGTCAGCAAGAGGGAATCAACAGGTTCCGCTTCGGGTTGCATTCGGGTCTCGCTCCGCGTTATAAGCGGGGGCTAATCACTGCGCTAATCTTTTTCTTGAATCCCTCTGAGCAAGTGATGAACTCGGACGAAACCTCACCACTTCTTGCAGATGCGCGACAAGTCAACAGTCATCATGCTTCTCCGCCAATCCTGACAATTCCACAAGAGGCAAGAATGTCCCATCACTTCGGGCCGAGACTTGTAGCCTCCCTCGTCGTAGATTCCATTCCCGGTAAACATGTCCATTTCCATTGTGCCCAGCCAAAGTCTGACAATCAATCCCCAAAGTCATCTTGTCGTACATCCTACAAAACTCGGTGCTGACAGCCTCCGTCGTGGTGACCGGTCGCCTGGGTCCAGAACGACTCTCTGCCGCCGCATTTTCTATTATGCTGGCATACGTGACTGGCTAGTACCCCCAATAACTCGAAGCGTGCTCGTAGAATCCCATGATATTTCGTATCTGCAGGATGGTGTATCGCTCTCGGCGGTGGATCCGCGTTGGACACGCTCGGATCACAGGCCTTCACGGGCGGTGCCCGCAAGACCGATCTGTCCATACATTTTCAGCGATGCGTCATACTCTTGTGGGCCCTCTTCATCCCCGTCGCCCTGTTGTGGTTTTTCATGGAACCCGTCCTGTTGGCTATCGGCGAACCCGCCCGTCTCTGTAAAGACGTACAAGACATCATGCGATTGCTCATATTTGCTGCCCCAGCATTCATCGCCTTTGAATCTCTCAAGAAATACCTCCAGTGCCAGGGTGAGTCTCCGAGCCTTTTTTTTTTTTTTTACCACGAGCCCCCATCCTTGGAAACGTCGTCGATAGGCATCATGCGGGCGTCTACTTTGGTCTTGATCGTTATCTGGCCAATCAATCTTGCGTTGAACGTGGTCTTGGTTCACTATACCCCGCTCGGAATGCTGGGTTGCCCCGTAGCGTTGTCGATCACCTACTGGCTGGCTTTCTTCTCGTTGATCATCGTCACGTGGATGTCGCCCGCGCACAAAGCAAACGGAACCTGGGGCGGATTGCAACCAAGCGCCGTCCTCAACTCCAAGAGTTGTTACGGATTTCTCCAGTTGGCGCTCCCGGGTATCCTCATGATTGGCACAGAATGGTACGTAGATTTCGACGTCACGCAAGGCTTCCAGAACGCTAAACGACCCAACAGGGCAGCGTTTGAGATTGTCGCGCTCGCAGCTGGAAGGCTGGGTGGGCTTGCCCTCGCAGCACAATCTGTCATCATGACCTCTGATCAGAGTAAGCATCCAACACTCCGTCGTCGGGGTTAGTAATTATCGATTAACCCTCGTCTTCTCCCAAGTTATCGCTACGATACCATTTGGCTTTGGTAGGTCTTCATCGAGAGTGAGTCTGGTCGAATCGACGGGAATAACCCGAACCCAGGGGTTGTGGCCTCCAATCGCGTAGGAAACCTCATCGGGGCGAAATCCGCCTTGGGTGCCCGCGTCACAGCCCACGCGTGTGCACTTGTCAGCGCATTGGTCGGCTTTGCGATTATGATCACCCTCCTGGCCACTAGAAACGTAAGTCCAATCAGCCCTCACGAGCTGTGATGCCTTCTGAAACAAGGGCCCTGCCAGCAATTCGGTTACCTATACAGTGACGACGAAGACGTCGTGCGCCTCGTCAGTAAAGTCATGCCGCTCGTCGCCTCCTTCCAGGTGAGTCCGGCACTGCATATCGATGCTTGCTCAACATCTGAGCGCGCCGTAGATTGCAGATGGGTTAGCAAATTCGTGCGGTGGCGTACTCCGTGGGCAGGGTAAGCCATATCACCTGTAGTCTACATCTCAGGGTTGGCTGAGGAATGTGGGCAATCAGGGCGTCAGCACCTCGGTGCCTTTTTCAACATCATCGCCTATTATGTTTTGGCACTGCCCATTGGGATCACGCTCGCGTTCAGGCAGCATATTGGTTTGCAAGGTCTCTGGATAGGTATGCCTGATATCGTCCATCACAAACAAATTATTTGACCAATGTTCCACAGGCCAAGTCATTGGTCTTTTCATCGTCGGGATCAGCGAATACGGCGTAATTTGTTTTGGTACCGACTGGGATGACGAGGTTCAGAAAGGGATCATCAGAAATGCAGAAGAAGCAAAACAGAGGGCGTTACTCGAGCATCGCCAGCGAATGGGAAACGAACTCACCAGCTAACCGAACAACTCTAGACGATAGAAGTAGAAGTGCAACAAAAGAGTAGGGCCTTGAATATATTTTTTGGATTGTTCCTGGAATTTGGACAGGAATGAATGTACGTAAATAATAATCACCTTGTAGGGTGTCGATGTGTGGTCTCGGACACCATCAAGCCCACACAAATGACATCATAGCTCGTCTCTGGCCGGAGATTCCGCTTTCATAAAGTCCCCCGTCCCATCCACGATTGACCTGAAATACTGGGCAAGTGGTTCATACTTGTTCGCTCCTACACCACACACGTTCAGCGACCCAACGCAACGAAATGCCTCGAGGCAAGGTTTACCTTCGTATAAAATGGGGACGCTCGACCCCGCGGGGTATACGACCACTTTCGACAGCTTGCCTTCTTCCCTCGCAGTGAATCCCAACGAAGCCGCAAACGTACCCTCCGGGTCACTGTGGTGGCCAAATGCAATCTTTTTATAATAGTTGTTCCCGAGGACCTGCCACAACAGCGGGAATTTCTTGTCCCTGTTCAAAAGAATGACGCGTGGCACGTCGGTGTTCTAATCACGACAACGTCAGACTTCAACATGTAACTGTATGCGTCGGGGTGGGGAGGCAGACAAGACCGAAAACACGGACCTTGTCGAGCCATTCGGGAATATCGTCTTCGTTCGGCATTGCTTTGATCTTGTTCGGAACCGACCTCGACGCCCACTTGATCAGGTTGCTCGACGTCCGTTCGCCCCCTTCGTATCTCTGCCCAGGTAGTTGGCCACCCCGAGGGAACACCTTGACAGTCGGGAAGCCCTGGACCTCCTACATGCGCGCGGGCGGACGCGTCACGTCAGCGTCACCCGCATCTCACGCACGCCGTGCATAGTGGGATCATTTGCTCACCTGCGACGCGCAGAGCTGCTTATTAGACTCGGCATCACAGTCGACGGCGTAAAAGGGCACGAGCGGACTGAGATTACCACCAGCCTTGCTGTATTCCGGCGCCATTTGTTTACAGTGCTAGACATGACGTGGTTCTTTTTTCTCAGAGGGCTGGAGAGAGCTTGCGAAATGGACTCACCCCGCACCATGGTGCCACGAATGCGACGACGCTCGTGCGCTGTGTGGAATGTGAAATGCTGTTTCAGTGCGTGCGATGGCGGGAAGGAAGGAAGTGTGCGCATACGTTGTTTTTCATGACACGTCTGAACCCTTTTGGATCCAACATCTTGACCTTTGTATCCGGGGGAAAGATTGCTGCTGTCACCAGCGTCGGGAGGATGAGCAGAAGGGCGGTCAGTGGGTGTAGTATCATAGTGGTGGGACAAGGACAAGAAGGTTGTAGATGTGTGACCTATATGTACTGACTAAAGTTTCGGTCGTGTCAGATGACGTGGCTCAAGTGAAATAGCCCCCGTTAGCCACACAGTCGTGGATTACTGCTCGGGGAAAAAAAAAAAAACACATTGGATATAGGACCGTTTATTCTATCGTATCGCTGGACATCAGTCGCTTCGCAGCACGAAATATCCATAGCGTGTTCATTTTTTGTATCTACATCCGCAGCGACCCCTCACGCACTCGCGATGCCTTTCCGCCTCGAAATGGGCTTTGAACGCTTGCGCTTCTTGCCCTCCGAGAACCCGCTGGCAGTTTTGTGGTCTCGTCCGAGAATATCGTCTCCCTTTACCGCGTAGATACGCACGATCCAGTTTTCGGAAGTGAACGCTTCCTCTGCAATCGCGGAGAAATATCAGACACCCCCCACACTCACGGCTTGCATTCTGCTCACCTAGATAGTCCAGCTTGGGCCCGTTGATGGGCACTTGCTGTCCACGTACCCGATCCGTGGGTTGCTGTCCGCCAAACAGCTCCGCGAAACGATAATACGACATTTTGTACATCAATGACTCTTTCATCGCCGGAGAAGCTCGGTCATCGACGCGGTATTCCCCTTGGTTGAAGTAATTGGGTTCCTGGATCTCATCTGGCCATACACCCTGCGCGATACGAACCATCCAAAGGAACTTGTTCAAATCGTCTCCAGAATAGCCAAGGAGTCCACCAAAGATGATGAGCACATAGCTCACGTCATGTTTGCGAAGGATGGGATAAGCCACCTCCTCGGGAGAGGACATGGCTTTGCCGACAGTCGCAATGTGAGCTATACAAAACCGTCAGGTAAACCCTCTCCAGAGAGGAGGTTGCTTTGACTCACTGTTGTTCCACGTGTTGTTGTCGACCAATGTGGGGCGATCCGCCATGCCAGCAATTTGGTATCCGTAATCCCACCAACTCATCACAACAGCATCCTCAGCCGTGTTCTGTCTCAACCAGTAGTACGCTTCTCTGAAATCATCAATAATATGCTGACTTCCGTCGGGGTTACTAGAGGCCAGAACGACAGAGGGAGACGAATATGCATTCGAAGTCACCCATGTGCAATGCACAACAAAGAACAGGAGTAGTCCAACGGTGTTGATGAGGACAGCAAAGCGCGTGTCGAGACCAAATATACCTCTGGAGGACTTGGAGGCGGACTCATCAGATGCCTGAACGGCAGCGGCAGCAGAGGAAGCGACTCCAGAAACGAGCTCGCCAAGGGTACCTCCTGGTACCGCGGGTGGCTCCTTTTCCTTTTCCTTTTCCTTTCCCTTGCTCTTCTTTGCCTTTTTGGGGGTGGCAACCGTCGAGGGAGCACTCTGGGACGCGTCATTGGAACCGTTCGTGACAGTCGCTTGCGTCGATGACGCGTCCGGTTGCGCTACGTCTGGCTCGCTGGGGTCAAGATACGTGTCAAGAAGGGACGACAGCGCGATTGCAGCTGCCACGCAGACGACGGGCGTAAGGGTGAGCATAAGACGGACCATGACGCCAGCAAAGTAGCTCGCCATCGCAGCGTAGATGATCACGAATATGTGCTCGTCACGGAGCGAGCGGAAGCACAACACGACACCAGCTGGGAATAAGAAGATGAGGAAATGAAGATCCATGAAGAATGATGGCCATGCTGTGGGCTGATGTTCGGAAACCGAGGCAATGATTGGAATGTACCTGTGAGGTTTGGGACGTGAGATGGATAAACCCTTGCAATTAGGAACGGAATGCACGAACTTCTTAGCATAGCCGGTGTCCCACAACGAGTAGAAACGACCAGTCCATGGCGCAATCCAGCCCTTGTATGTGAGTGCGACAAAGGCACAGAAACCAAGGATTCCAGTGGTCACCACACTTGCAAACAAGAGTTGGTGGAATTGTTTTGATGATATATGAGAACGGACGAGCTGTGCGAAGGCGACAATTTGCAAAAGTCCGAATACACCTGAGATGAATGGTGAACGAAGGTCAAGGAATAAATGAGACATAGAAGGTTACCCAAGGCGGCCATGTGTTCGCTTGTCCGGACAGGCTGGAAACCAACAAACGGAACTTGCATACTTGCGAGCGTACCGATGGAATACCAAGCGGAGTACGCAACGTAGAGCCGATTGGAGTATCGACCCATGAGGAGGAGAACAAGTGCGTGGAGAGGGATCATGTTAGTGATGAACACATATCCACCTGCAAGGATTCCACATCAATCCTGATAGCGGGAGGGTCAGAAGAATCCATACGAACCCCATGCGGCAACCATGTAAAAGTAAAAGACGGCGGCAATGGCACCGAAAAATGCACTGCCCTGCTTGAGTGCTTTGATCCAGTTGAGAAACGTGAACATGAGGAGGAAGATGGCGATGGCTTCATTGTCGTACGAGCCGGCGACGGAACGCGATATGTAACCGGGTACAATGCCAATGAAGGCTGCTGCCAACAAACCGGCACTGTCATCCTTCATTTCTCTCGTGAACCTACGTATGGCCATTAGTGAACCTGCTGGTAAGCGAGAGTGCAAGAAACGCATACATATAAGTAGCCCATGCAGTGAGAGCGCTGAAACCCGGCGCTAAGAGGACACAAATGTTACGAATGTCCACCGGAAGATTGAGAGCATGAAGGATGTTGTATATGACACCACTGGTGGCCATGAGACCGGGGTAGATGGTACCACCGACAACACGACCGAGGGGGTACCATGCAGTGGGGTCAAACCAGTTCCAAAATTCCTGCGAAAGTAGATGAGTGCGTGTGCCAAATGGACCACAAAAGGGCTAACATAAAAGCCTTTCGAAGCGAGAACTTTAGTCGCGCGGCTGTGACAAGTTGGAGTGAGTTTCATTCGTGAAACCGACACGAGGAGACGCACTAATTGAACCATGGATCGCTGAGAACAGAGGAGTGAGGTGAGCGAAAGACCAGGCAAGGGAATGGAGTACACACAATTCGTGGATGATACTCTCGAAGTTTATGACAGCGAAGAGACGAGAAGCGATTGCAGCACCTGATATGAGGCCAAGTGCTATGATGCGGAGAAGGGAAGCTGTATTTGATACGACAGCTGGGGAGAGTTTCTCAGGGAGCGGGTAGGCAGTCGGCATGGCCGCTGCTGTGAACGAAACAGGAATTGAAAGTTCAGTCGACCTTTAATGCAAAGGCGACTGCGCGCGAGTTGGGTGGGGCAAGTCGACGTGTCGCAAACCATATTATTAGCTTATGTCATAATTTGACCCCACTCGGAGGGGTTCCAAAATTGGTTACAACGGCCCTACCAGTCACAGGATGATCACACTCGACACTCTTTTTCTTTCATTCCATACTGTAGCGAGAAAACGTGAGCGATGCGTGGGAGCCGACAATGTTCAAGGCCTCGACACGAAGCTCATCCACAGCGTCGTAAAGACATGCGAGATTCATGACCCCGAGGATGACATGAATACGCTATCTGCACATACCGAAGTTACGCCGACACATAATTCAATAGAGTAGAGTACGAGCTCTGAGAGCACCAAACCTCGGTATAGGAGAGCATGGTCCCGAGAAGGCATGGTGATGGTATCTTGGTCCGGTAACAAAATTTGCGAATCATTGATAGACGATCAATCAAGAGGAGCAAAGGTTGGCCAGCGCTGAGGGGTGTAGCTAGGAAATGGCAAGGACTGCTTCCCTCGGGGTGTCCTCATGGTCGAGTGGTCGAGCCGAGGTCAAGTTTTGGGCTTTGAAACTGGTGTTCGCACCATATCGAGTTGACTCGGACTCGCTCGACTATACGATAAGGGGTCGCATGTACACCAGATATGCCTTGCGCCCCCCTTTGCCCAGCTGTGAGCCATCCGTTCGTCGGTCGGCAGCACTGCAACGAACTTAGAGCAGGTATGCTGCTTGCCAGTGAACCAACGTATTCCACTATTCACGGTCGAGGTTTGGGCACACAACCGAGGCTGTGAGTATGCAACGCGTAACTATCTTGAGGGTGGCCCTAAATCAGGCTAATTTGTACAACACGTGTCTCTCATCAAGCTATGCGACGCGCGGATGCCTCGAGGCCATTCGCTCGTGCCCTCGTCATGTATCGCGCCCGCCACCACATATAAGACGCCGTTGATCAGCCACGACTGCCCAATACCCTTCGTAGTCCAGACTCGCCGACGATAATCAACCTACCTCTTCTCACTTCACATTCCTATACCCTTGCTTGCCTTAAATACCCGCCATCTCTCTCTCAACTCGTCTGTATCGATACTTCAACCACAACCGTCTGTCGACGATGCTGCCCTTTTCAGAGTTTCACTTTGCATTCTGTGGTATTGCTACCGTCGCAGCGACCCTCGGTTACGCCTGTGCACGACGAGCTCTCACCCTCGCTTCCCCGAACGAGCCCTCCAAAGCGTGAGTCACCGACAATCAGCCTCCCTCAAAAACAGTAACATATAGCGGCCGATAGCGATGTCGAAGCCGGCCCGCCGGAAGAACGGTCCCTCAAGCGCAAGCTCGACCACTCCGATGAGCACGATGTTGACGCAGAAGAACAATCACGGCCGATGAAAAGAAACAGGACTCCACCCACCGACCAACATGAGTCAGACGAGGACGTACGTACTTCATCCATAGCCTTGCTTCCCTTTGGTCCATGTATTCATTTGCTTATCAAGATAAAGTCTAACCAGGAGTGGGAAGTCATTGTGGCGCCACCCCCTTATGAACAGGCTGCCGGGCTCCGACAGCCAGAAGAACTTGTGCAAGATAGCAGCGTCCCTTCCCAAAGTGACCCTCACAGCATTGAACAGGGTATCTCGCCTGTTCCACAGGTAGGATTGCCTTCCATTAACCAAAGCTCGTGTCTGATAGTTGTCCTCCAGCCTACGCCGCCAGCGCACCCCGAGTCTTCGTCGCAGCCGGAGGAGAAAGGGGCAGAAGCAGGGCGTTGCTCCACTCCACAACCTCCCCAAGTTAACTTATCGCCTAATGAGCCTGAGACTCCGCCAGCACGTCCGATCACGCCACCGAAGCCAGCCGCTCCAGCCAATATTGAACCCGTCAAGCCCTTTTCCGCATTCTCTGGTTCCAGCTCACCATTCGCTTCGTATTCCATCTCCTCTGGGGCTTCGCCCTTTGCACTCTCTGGCCAGATCATGAAGACTACTCCTGCATGGAGGCGTGAAAACGAAACTGAATCTGACGTGTTCGGTCAAGCGACCTCCGCGAATGCCTTCGCGCCATCACTGAGTGACGCAGTCTCATCTGCGACGACTAAATCTCCCGCTCTCTCTCAGAACAAATGTGCTCTCGGGGTTCCTGGAGGATCGCAATCCATCGTTAAATCTTCCAGTTGTGAGTGGCTTCTACCTGCCCGAACGATGACCGCCAGGCGGTATGTGCTAAGGTTGCGCTTAGATTCGACAGGCGAAGAGGACGAAAATGTCGAGGCTGAGCTCAAGGGTGTAAAACTCTTTGTCAAGCGTGGGCGCAAAGAGTTTACCGACGGGATGTATGGGCATATTAAAATTCTCGCTCAAAAGTCTGCGCCCCCAAAAATAGGCAACGGGGACCCGCAGGGGACCGAGACTGAAACCAATTCTCGAACTCGTCTACGTAAGTCACCTCCGCCTCGAACCCTCCGCCACCGATCGTTAAATGCTGCATCACCTCTCATGTGATATCGCCTCTCACTTGTGGACTTCACGACAAATTGTTTGTCGCACGCAGTCTTCCGCCGTGATCCGTTGGGACAGGTATCGATGAACGTCGGGCTGCACCCAACGGTACGGTGCCACTTTGATTCAGCAGAAAACATCCTGCGCGTAATTATGGTGGAACAGGTGACGACGGATGGAAAAGACCCCAGGGAAGACGGGATCATCATTTATGCCCTGAAGGTCAGCCAACACAGCACTCATTCCTGCATCGAATTTCTTAGGCTTGCACTTTTGCCTCGCCCCACACAGCCTGGCCGCGCCCAGAAAGCAGACTTTCAGTCATTTGCCAAGACGCTGTGCGATCATGACGGACTCAAGTCTAGGGTGGTCACGAGTTCAGCGGCCTCTGCCAGTGGAGATACCGTAGCACCATGATACCGGGTTATGACTTCCGTGTGGCTTTTTTTCTGCTTCCAGGGAAGGGCCAACCTCGATGACACTCCTTGCCGATCAGGGGTCAGGGCGCGGGTCGTTCCAATGCCTGCGGGGTGTGGGGAATTAAGTGTTACGCGCGTTTATGCGTTTACGTCCTGGAGTCATACATGTGAGTGATGACTTGCCTAGGGTATTTTCGCGGCTGGATGATTTGGTATAATATGTAATAACGATGACGATGGTTCTATGTACCATACTATGGACGATGAGTATGTGAAATGCAGATCTCGGGGCTGCATATAAAGGCAATGTGTATAGTGTTCATCAGGGACAAGTGCATGAGAATGCGAGGAATATCTAGAAGTTGTCAAAGACGGGATCATTGAAACATTGACAATTCACTGACGCGGCGCTGATCCGAGTCGGAGCACAGCAGTGGCGCATTCGCATGCATGTTTTTATAACTTCCGTCCCGAGGCGCCTCGTTTTCTCGAGTCGCCAACTCGGCAAATGTCCTACATTCAATCTAAGCGTGACCGCGTTGTTTCAACATACCCCATGCGAGGCACAAGACTCTACTGATCTATAGACATCGCGTTTAGTCGCCGTTCCACCACCTCATTAATCTCTGTTCTCGTCGGAACACTGCAGGCTGACGTCGCCTTGACATCGTGTTGGCCTCCTTGACGAAAGAAACTGTTACAGCCATTGATACAACCCGTCTAGTATCAGCGACAGGTGAGTCAATACATGGGCTCAGATAGTTTCGTTACCCGCAAAGTGACCCGTCGTCAAAGGGGGTTTCCATTCCTGTCATTTTCCAAACAGATGTCAACTGTCAACATTTCCAAATTTGGTACTCGCGCCGTCAACGTGTTTTGCCGCGTCGTGTTTGCACGGAGTCCCCCTGTGTTTTGGTTCATGCTCCCCTTTAGCCACACAACATGACTCGCGGGTTCAAGTCGCCTGCAGATCAAGCACCGCTTCCCAAAGTTTCCTTTGTATTGATTCAAGACGATGATTCCGCGCAACCCGCTGGCGTGCACGACCAACAAGCAAGGTCATATGGATGTGCGTTTTTCGACGCTACTTCGTTTGGCCTGTCGTTGACGTTTCGGGCAAGATAACGACTTTTCCGAGTTTCTGAGGCCAGACCATTACATTCGGTATATAGGTGAGTGTAGCCATGCGGTGAGTTTAGTGTTTGTTGATGTCCAGCAGAGCCTCTGGAGAAGGATCTAGCCATTCAGGTCGAGTATGATATGGACGAGCAAGGTTTGATCGACGTTGCTTGCCGTGCAGAGGCATGTTCACTTATATAAAGACTCCCTGCAGACCAGGAATGGCTAGATGCAATCAATGTCGAGCGGAAGAAGGACCAGATCAACCTAGTCACATACGAGACGTTTGAAATCATCATGGATCGCTTAGAGAAGGAGTATTTCGACTTGGTACGTCGCGTGTCTACTCTTGGTGGAGTCGCGTCATGTATATCACCAAATCCAGACCAAGAACATCCCCAAGTCGGACTATGCCATGCCGTCGGAGGACTCGACTTGTGCTATATGCGATGACTCGGAGGGAGAGAATAGCAATGCGATCGTGTTCTGTGATGGATGTAACCTTGCTGTACATCAAGGTGTGTATGTAACTCCACTCTCTGCCGTGTGTTCACAAACTTTAAGATTGTTACGGTGTTCCTTACATACCTGAGGGACAGTGGCTCTGTCGAAAGTGTACCGTATCTCCCGAGAACCCAGTAGTGAGCACTTCCCTGTTCTGAAAAAGTGACCTTTAAAACAACCTGCACGACCTCTTCAGTCGTGTATATTTTGTCCAAATGAAGGCGGCGCGTTCAAACAGACGACTTTTGGTGACTGGGCTCATTTGTTATGTGCAATATGGATTCCCGAGACCAGAGTAGCCAACGAAGTTTTCATGGAGCCCATCACAGGCTCTGACAAAATTCCGAAACAACGGTGGAAGCTAGTGAGCATGCCAATCTCGGCTATGCAAGGGCGAAGCCATAGATTAACGAGTCTTTTAGAAATGCTCGATATGCGGCGTGCGAGAGGGAGCCTGCATCCAATGCACCAAGACATCATGTTTCCTTGCCTTTCATACCACCTGTGCAAGGAAAGAGAAACTTCTGATGCCCATGAAAAGCACGCAAGGCTCGGAGCCTGTCACACTCACCTGTTATTGCGAAAAACACCTTCCGGTATGGGGCACGTGCGCAATTTGCTTCGGTCTGATTTATTCATGAATGTGTACAGAAAGAACAAGCGGAGGCACGCCTTAAAGCCCTCGCACATGACAGTATTATCTCTAGTCCAAGTTCCAAGCTGTCTAAATCTGCCAGGGCGTACGCGAAGACATACAAGACTGGGCCTCCTCTTGTTCCTCATATCATCGTCGACCGCATCATCAATTACATCGCCAAGATCAACGTACGCAAGAAATCTGAATTCGTTCAGATGGTTTGTAAGTACTGGAGCTTGAAGCGTGAGGCAAGACGGGGTGCACCATTGTTAAAGAGACTGCATCTTGAGCCATGGACTGCTTCGAATGCCGGAAAGTTACTGAGTGAGGAGGAGAAGACGTTGAAACTCGAGGTATGTATTATCTCGGGACCGTCGCCACACGACTGAGCCATGTCCAGCACCTGAAGCACGTCAGAAGAGATCTCGAGACGCTTCGTGAATTAGCCTTGCTCTGTCGCAAACGTGAGAGCAGGAAGCTCGCGCAAGCTGAGGCTATACAGAAGGTACTTGACGCCACCCTCTTCCCCCATTTGGCGCCAGTGCGTCTCGCTTTCGAGAAGGTTCTTGCGTAAGTAATGGATGGTGTCAAAGTGGACAGGTCATTCACAGATCGATAGCCTCGACCGAAATGGTCTGTTCAAGCATCCGGTATCTAAAACGGAAGTGCCCGACTACTATGAGGTTGTCAAGAACCCCATGACCTGGGACACCATCGATGCGAAATTAGACCAACATGAATACTGGGATTTCGAGACTTTCAAGGCAAGTGATAGAGAATATTTGATTTTGGGTGATCGATCTGTAACTCCGTTGTTTGCAGGGCGACGTCGAGCTCGTGCTATCTAATGCGATGCTATACAACAAACCCGGGACGGCATTTTACAAGACAGCTCAGCGAATGCAAACCACTGTTCAACCTATCCTTGAAGACTTGGTCTCGCTACGACACCGACATCCGCATGCAGATAACGCCGAGGCTCCTCTTGGTGACTTTGAAGCGCCACTGGATGCACTGCTGCTTCTCGTTTCTAAAGAACAGATCCAAGACCTCGTCAGCCTCATTCTTGAGACCGACCCGCTCACTTCTCTATTCAATTATGAGCTAGGGCGGATCAAACCCCCTCCGCCAAAACCTCCGCCAAAACCAAAACCAAGCAAAAAGAAGGGCACAAAAGCTTCCAAAGCTGCCGAACCCGGTGGCCTCGATGTCACGCCTGGATTCCGCGCTCCTCGTACTCGGCGTGCAATTGCTGCTGCTGCCGCTTTCGAGGCGGAAGCTGCGGGCGGCGTTGTTGATGAACACGTTTCGGAAGTGCAGGAAGTAGGTGCTAGCGAAGCGAGCAAGAAAGGTATCAAGTTGCGAACGACGGGTCAACCAGAGGCTCCCCCGATGGTCAAAGACGTGGACAGCCAAGGTTCGTTCAAGATGTTCGATGCTGGTTGGATCCTGCCTACGGGGCAGAAACGAGGGGGAAGGCAAGGTGTCGAGAGACAGCTACTTCCTCCGCCAAAGAAACGGATGCGGACGGGTGCGTATCGAGGAACTATCATACGTTTCCACTAGCTCAGCGTTTCCTTTAGCGGAACGCGGAACATCGAAGCTCTCGACGATGAGCACGACTGCGTCGGAGAACCAGACGATATATGGGATGGTTCCCTCTGAAGAAGTTGCTGGGCCGTCGGGTCTGACTGCAGAAGAAAAGGCAGATGTGGATGTTCCGATGGACGTCGAGCAGCCAGAACTAGAGCCTCCCGCCCTTCCCGTTCCTGCCCCCGTTCCTGTCCCCGAGTTTGTCTCCGAACCTGCCCTCGAACCTGCCCCCGAACCTGCCCTTGAACCCGCCCTTGAGCAGGCCGCTGAGCAGGCCCCCGAACCCGCCCCCGAACCCGCCTTTGAACCTGCCCCTGCCCCTGCTCCTGAACCCGCCCTTGAGCCTGCCCCCGAACCTGCCCCCGAACCCGCCCTTGAACCTATTCCCGAACCTGAGCCTGAGCCTGAGCTCGCGCCAGCACCAGAAACCCATGAAGAAGAGACACAATCTGAATTGGCAGCGCGCATCGCTACAATCCCAAGAGATCGATATACGAACATAATCGCGGTGGATGGCAGGATCATTATAGAAGAGCTCGATACGCCAGCCACACGCCGAGAGAAGGCTTCACGCCGGAAGGCAGAGAAGGCGGCCGCTGCCGTTGCTGCTGCACAATCGGAGGCTCAACCTGAACCGTCTACCCGTGGCAAAGGTGATAGCCACGACTCCGACTTGTCATCTCTTAGCGAGCTTGAGAGTGAAGAAGAAGGTGGAGGCAAGACGGGTCCCAAAGAACAACCTGTGAGGGCGCCGCCGCCGCCTATTACCGGTCCTTCCACGACACCACAACCTGCTGGGCCAGGTGTAATTGTACTTCCAGAGGGCAAAACCTTGGAAGGAGGAACACTCGGTAGGTATTCTCATGTTATGGGTCAGCGTGATCTATTTGCTAATTCCACCTCTTTAGTCTGGGCTAAAGCAGGTTTGTCTAACCCGTTTCCAGTGCGACACGAGCGCTGAAGCTTCTGTCAGATACCTATCCATGGTGGCCGGCGGTCGTCTATGAACCGGACGATGAACGTATTCCTCCTGTGGTGAAGAAACAACGTGACATGACACGCAGACGTGGCGAGGGTCCTGTACACTTGGTTCAGTTCTTCGACAAGGCATCTCAATGGTACGCGTCGTTCGTTGCCCCTGTCGATGACGACCCAAGCTCACATTTTACGCTGGAAAAAAAGGCAATGGATCGGAACGAGTCGGCTCCTCATGCTCGGCGAAGACAAGGGTGAGTGGTGAAGCATCGTTTGGATGATCCCGATTGTTCTGAATCTCCCCCGTTAATCAGCTTTGGACGCCGAAATGATCGCTCCGATGTCGCGTCGGCAACGTTGGAAGACGGCGAGTATCCGGAAGGACTGCCGGGATGCCTTTGCGTGCGTGACCTCGTTTTTTTTTTTTTTTTTTTTTTTCCTGACTTGGTGTTGATTGTTCGTTCGTCTCCATAAGACGGGCGATGGCAGAAATGGAGACTGAGGCTGACAGGTTTACCGAACCTCTGGATGTGATGGAAACGGAGATGGAGGGCATCGTTGCGGAGCCGAATGCGCTGGCAACGGACCCACAGGTGGGGCAGGAGAACAATACGGTCAGAGGGCCAGAGGCGATGGAAACGGAGAGTGTGAACGTGAATGTAACTGCAGAGGGACGAGATCTTTAGTGCATTTAGGATGACGGAAAGTAGGTAGGTACAAGGGTATTAAACATAACACAGCCCGTCGTGGTTCGTGTGGAACGTGATTACATCCATGCATTAGTGTCCGAGCTCATCGAGAAAATGTCCCCTTCGTCGTCAAAACATCTCCCTCCTCCCCACTCTTCATTCCCGTGTGTTACCGGGGTGGGTCAGTCGTCCGAGTCACGCCACCGAGTTCCTCCAACTCCAAGCCAGCACTCGAAGGGCGGTGCGGCAAGTCTGCAACTATCGCTGCTATCTGTCTATGTATCTCCCGGCTGATATCGCGTGTCGAATCCGGTTCCACTCGGAATCGTCGAAGGTTGAGCACGAAACGTTGTCCGACGACCGAAAGAAGGGGAAACGAAAACCTAGAGTGCATGTCACGAGGAGAGCGTATCAGAAAAAGAAAAAAAAAATGAGGCAAGAGGGGTAACGCTTTTTCTGCTCACACTGTGGCTATAGCATTTCTTGGGTCCTTTTTTTTTTTTTTTAAAAAAAAAAAAAAGGATATGATTGTAGGTGTCAGCGAGGCATCGATGACGTGGGTAGAGCGCCATGTGATTCTTACCAGACGGAAGACGGACCTGTTCATAGATTCCCGGAGTGAAAGATGAGCGATGGGCATGTCACGTCGAGCAAAAGACGACGTACCAGCATGCCATAAAAACCAGAACGTTGAACAAGGCTGCCTATATATGCACATGAGATCGAAGCCCTCGGAAAATCTCTGTGCATTCTTACGAAATAGAACATGAACGCTGGAAGATCGAGTCAGAATAGCGCGAGAAAAGATGAGGGGATCGCAAACGCCCTCACCGTCTCGTGTGAGAAGACGGACCAACTGCGACGGGTTGCGGTCGCGGGTCCACTTGCTTACTCGATAGAGACTGCAACATACGATGACCAATACCGTGCCATCGAAAACGAGTCTGTTCCGCGAATGAGAACCGAGTATGTTTTGTCTAATCATTATTCACCCACGGTATGAACCAGAGCATCCACTGGAGAATCCAATGTTGCAGTAATGTTCGACATGCATTGGAAGGAAAAGAAACTCACAACATCGGCTACAACGTTTCAAAATGAGATAAAGGGGATCGAAAGAGTAGACGACATACAGGGCACCGGCGCATAGCATATACCCGTCTCATCGAGGTGTTCAAATTGCACATCTGTCATAAAGTTGTGATACATCAGAGTTTCAAGAGATAACACTCACATTCGACATTCCTCAACAAGTAGAGTGACGCCGCAAGGATAGTCAAGGCACAAACAACATATAGTACATTTGCCAACACTGCGATGCTGCGCTTGAATCCTAGGATTGCACAAGCGCGCATGACAACCAATACTACGCTCATCCATCCAAAAAATGAACCTTTTAGAGTATGACTAGGGTACTCACAGCGAATTGACTCTCCCGAGAAGATTGCAAAGAATGTGCAGTATAGTTCATAGGCCACACAAAACTGGCATTCGACTGAGTAAGGTGATGCAAAAACATGAGGGGAGATATACTTTGTGAGAATCGTGGGTTAGGTAGCCCGTCTCCTCCAGCATAATGAATGTCTGTCCGATCAGATTCCCATACCGGTTGATGAGGAAGATTGCCTTGACGACTGTCCATGGAGCATCCCAGACATATGTTACCTGTTGATGAAGTGTCTCGAAGCTATGTCGCCGCCGTCACACCAAACGTACCTCGAGCGAAAGAGTGATGAGATAATCATAGACAAGTAGAGAGTTCCCTACAAGAGCGAAGAGCCTTGACCGACGGAATCAGGCAAGCGAAGTGATCACGTCGAATAAAAACTCACTTGCGAGTGAACACATGGCTCAAAAATGTTGACGGTATGGGCATGACGGGCGACCTAACCCGAGGTTTGAATAGTGGGGTTTGAAAAGGAACGGGAAGACATGCATGCGCCCTATCCAGTCGTCCCAGTGGCGTGCCACTGTCAGGGCCGAATACTCGCAGTTGTTGTCATACAGTTTACGGCGGCGCGTGCTGCAAAAACCGGGCCCCGGAGGAATGCTTTCGGAAGACCTAAGAGAACGATTAAACGCGACCATGAAAGGCAAGTCTTACCATCTATAGGACATATTTGCCGAATTATCAGTTTATGGAAATTTGTCTAGATGTCATGATGATACGATCTCGGGTATTACCTGAGTTGCGGTCTTCCTTCAAATTTCCAGTTAGCAGGGGATGTTATGACAAGCTTCGGAAGCATTTTCACCCTGCTCAAAACATGACTGTAACAATGCGTTGTTCGGTTCTGTAAGTTGATCAGATATGTCTTGAATGCAATTGCAAATATATAAACTGGCCCGAATTCGCGAGATACAATTCAGTGCTCACCATATGCACAGAGTCGTAACCACCTTGTCCTTATCGGTGTTGATGCATATAATATCAATAGGTTCAGCGCTCATTGATAGCTGCCAGATCTCTTTTCTGCCTATTTGAGTTTCCAACTTTATGGCCGCTGAGGGCGACCTCCCACGCAGTCGCTAACTTTGAACTTGAACACGACGTCGAGGTACTTGCAAGTTACAGCATATCAGCTGGGACAAATAAAGATAAAGCTTCGGAATTTGCCTGAGCGTATCGCCACCGCACAAGTACTCGAAATTAGGTCTCTCTAGATCTCTCTCCCCCTCGGTCTCGCGTGGCTCATTGGTACGGTGTAGCAAATTCACGATTCGAACACCCAATCTTGAGGTGACCCTTCAGGGCCAGGAAGCTTCTCCAGCCCTCCATCATCTTTTTCTCTCAGCGCGCTCTCGCGAGTCTGTGTGTGCAGGGCCAAACTTTACGCATTTCGGGATGTGAGACAGCGGCCGCAAAGTTCGTCAATGTGATACTGAATTGGCTGGTTTTTGGATTATCGATATCCCTCAACATGGCTGCGGAATTGTGCTTAATTCCTGGACCCGGACTCAGTCAGTGTCGAAAATTCTGTCCGTTGCCGTTCTTGGCGCCGCCGGAGGCTGTTGGTCATCTGATCCAGATTGGTAATACAATGTATCATATCTCGTAATGCACAGCAAGATGTTGGGACAAACTTACTTTAGGTGACCGGTGACCGGTGACCGTTGAACATTCTGCATCACGAGATAGTGTACTGTGAACTCCTGAGGAGCATTAAAAATGGGCTCTTGTAGGAGTGTAACTGAAAAAGGTTTGTTGGTTTCACAAGTCGATTATCTGATGTAAGGCTGATGGGAGGCGCGACTCGAGGTCCCTTGAATCGATGAAAGTTCGACGCCATGTTGACATCCCTGAATAGTTCATGCCTCCGTGTTAGTCGCAAGTTGATATAGTTCATCAAATGCAGAGCAGCAAACAACAGTACGTACACTTCTAAAAAGGTCTTCCTCTGCAGGACCAGTAATTACAGTTACGTTCCACGGCCACCGAGTCGTCCCGCTCACACACACATCACCCCCGCCATGACAGACGTTCGTGATCCGAGCCCAACATGATGTCGTAGATTATCACAGCCCTGCTGGTCCATCATCCCGAGGTGCGTGTAGAAACATTTGCCCGCATCATTGGATTGAGCGACTTGCACTTGAACAAGAACGGCAATCTTGCTGCTCGGAATCTGATCGGACGACGCGGAGTGGTTCGGCTGTGCAGCAGAAGTGCATGACACTTCCAGACGTTGGATGACCCCGTGCACCAGGGATCGTCCAATCCCCCTACGTTGATACGTAGGCAGAACGCCTAGCGTGAGAAGGCTGACGTGCAACCGGGGCATATCGGAGGGTGGTTCGGAGCACTCCCGATCGGTAGGAATATCCCGGCATGGGTGCAAGAGACCCATGGTTGCAGAAGCAAAGCCTATGATAGCGCCGTGATCTGTCGCGACTAAGCAGAGTCGTTGCGGGCTAACAAGAAGTTGGATGAAAAATGCTGCTGGATATGAGACAGGTAGGAGATTGCGCTGCATGTATGGCGACACTTGTGAAACGAAAAGTATATGTGGAGAAAAGTGGACCCACATGCAGCGTGCGTACATGAGGGAGGTCGGATGCTTTCATGACGCGGAGAGCGACGCCTTCAGGTGGGAGGGTCGGCCGCGTGAGATGCTCGCAACAGCTGAAACTCATAGTGGAGGCAAGGTGAGAATGATGGTGATGATGATGAAGTTCAAGAGGAAGGCAGGATGCCTCCTGAGTCGGAGGGATTCGGGAGGAGACTGAGGGGCTAACAAACTATTCCGTCACCACAGCCTGAGCGCGGATTCATCCGGTGATCAAGTGGAGAGTACCGTCGGTTGTGAGCCCACCCGTTACAAATGGTACAGTACTCACCGCATCACACGCAGGATCCAAGAATGTGAGATGGCGTCGCGAAAATCACATGGCTCTCTTGTACCTTGGCAACCGTCACGGTCAGCTGTAACCCGTGTCTGTCAGGGACCCGGTAGGCTTTATAAGTTTTACAACTGGCTTGAAACCGACGTTGAGTGATAACGTGGGGCTAAGCCAGGGCGAATTTCGTTGAAACGTATCCAACTTGAACCCTCCGGTTTCGATGATGCGACTTTGACCCAGTGAGATGTTCTCTGACAGGCACCCACACAGATGTAGAAATGCTTGGTGTCTCACATTTTAAGAGCGGATAGATGGATGCTATGGTGAAAGAAGGCTCCGAGCAGGTGGCGCTTCGGCAGGGTAAGGGCGAGACTCGGTCACTGCGGGGTTTCATCCGTTCCCGGTGTTCCCACCCGCCCGCAGTGCTTGTTTGAGACCTCATCATGTATTTCGCTACCGTGCCTCGTCATGCCGTTCGCACAGCGCGACTTGCGCGTTCTGCCCGGTTGTTCTCGACATCATTGCCTGTGTGCCATGACAACGTGCTGGTATCAAGACCGAAGCCCGGAGTGGCCCTCGTAACTCTGAACAGACCCAAGGCCCTAAATGCCCTCAACGCTGCCCATTTCAGGGATATCGCAAGTGCACTGAAAGAGGCGGATGACGATGCCAGTGTTGGCGCAATGGTCCTCACAGGTTCAGACAGGGCGTTCGCAGGTACGCGATGCGTTTCAATCAATGGTGCTAATGGACGCCTGAACCCACTTGAAACTGTCACCCAGCCGGAGCTGACATCAAGGAGATGAAAGACAAGTCATGTAATGTGCAGTCTTGACCCTCTTCTGCAGCACGCTCATATATGCCGCTTTCCAGTCGCCGAAGCTTACACGTCCAACTTCCTCGCCAACTGGGAGGTCATCTCCAAACTCAACAAGCCCGTCATCGCCGCGGTCAGTGGTTACGCAGTATGTGCTGACATTCCCCCAGACCATCTCGCGTTAACAATCGTAGCTCGGTGGAGGTCTTGAGCTGGCACTTCAAGCCGACATCCTCCTGGTCTCGCCTTCCGCGCAGCTCGGACAACCCGAGATCAACCTAGGTGTCATTCCTGGCGGCGGCGGCACCCAGCGTCTCACACGCCTGATTGGAAAATCTCGCACGATGGAACTGATCCTCACGGGCCGCATGATTAACGCGGACGAAGCTGAAAGATGGGGGCTCGTCAGCAGAGTCGTACCAGAGGACATTGGGGTCGTCGACGCCGCGATTGAAATGGCCACGACTATCGCCGACAAGGGGCGTGTGGCCGTGGCTGCTGGAAAGGAGGCGGTGAATGCCGCATTCGAACTGCCGCTTGCAGAAGGATTGAGGTTCGAACGCAGGTTGTTCCACGCCTTGTTCGCGACCAAGGATCAGAAAGAAGGTGAGGATTTGGGGGGCGCTTGTATCACGTAGATGTTACCCTGACAAATGTCTTCAGGTATGACTGCGTTTGCCGAAAAACGCAAACCTGAGTGGTCACATTCATGACTTGCGTTGATATGAGAGCTGTCTTTTACAAGTATATCTCCTCTGTTTCGTGGTACTGTCGAGATATTATGGGTTTCAATATGGTCAAACTTTTCCTCTTTCAAGTTTGCGCTCGTTATCAGCTTCCCTCATTATGAGTAGTGGTGTGGTTCGACGCACATGATCGTCCTGAGTGATATCTCAAGATGGTTGTTTCAAGTTCGTCGCGCGCGCATCTCAGACCACGGTGGAAATGAGTGCATATATGCTGGCATGCCTTTCAAAGGTATAATAGCAAAGGTCAGAAAATTGGGTCTCATGACGATGCCACCATATGTAGAATTTGGGGATAACAACCTTTCGTAGCAGAAATCAACTTCGTGAAATCCCCGTTGAGCTGTGCACCGATGTGCCACAGCTCTTCTCTAGTTCCTCCTCTTCCTTTCTTAAACGTGCAGTAGCAGCCTCCAATGCTCGACGTCGTCTATCCTCGACTGAATCACCCGATTGTATTCCATTTCCTCCAAGGACATGAATCAATGCTTCTGCTTCATCGATTGACGAGGGCTCGTAGGCATCTCTCAAATCCGACAGGTAGTGCGTTCCACTCTTTGCCGCAGCTTCGAACTCGGCAACCTCCCTGTTGAGTTGCGAATTGAGTTCTTTGAACTAGCGTATGCCGTGCCCGACAGAAATCAATTCCAGTGCCAATCGAGAATAGTCAAGATATCTCACATTATTATCATGATCACCCCATACGTTGTGTGCCAGTTCGTGACAGAGCACACGACGGACTTCTAGATACGGTCTGAAGCCATCATAGGCATCTGTCCGTATGCGCAGTTTGATGGCTTGGCCCGCGCCGACATTGAGTCCTAGTAGGTGTGGTTGTTCGTGCGGTGCGAGCTCGGTCAGCACACCAACAGAAAATTTGTGTTTCTGCATGATGTGGCGAATTGCCAGATCGTTTGATAGTTTCGATAATCGTTCAAGCGCTGTTTCAGGCTTTGGCAAATGACTCAGGGGTTCGATCTTATGGAAGACATATGTTGTCGACGCGACGGTGGAAGAAACAGTTGAGCGGACCTACAATCGAGATCGAGCTCAGCGTTCATTTGATGTACATGAAAACACGCACCTTGACTTGCGGTTTGAGAGCCCGTTCACGCAAGATCCCCTCCTTCCGATGATGTTCCAACTCGGTCGCGCTAAGAGAATTTATTTCCTGCGCAGTCGATCCTAGCATCTGGACCTTTGTCCCATCCCGAAGACCAATCTGGACTAACGTGAGGTTATCCGCGCGCTGAACTTTCTTTCCTCGATACAAGAGTTTCTGAAAGGACGGAGGTACCGACGTCAGCTCTTCCAACTTGGCTTCGAGGCGTGTCAGAGGTGCATCGGATGGTAATGAGACCTCGTGTGTTGTACCACGAAAGGTGATTGAGAGAGATATGGTTTTTGGTGTCGTTGATGACATGACTGTGGAGGACGATATCAGTGACAGGGGCTGAGTAAGCGACTGTGGGACGCGTCACTTTTACCCTGCAATGGTCGAACGTCCTTCATGAATGTAGTAAAACACTTGTAACTACTCCTCTAGGTTTGGGACAGTGACACTTGAACATCTTCAGTGTTACCGGTTTACTGCTCCATCGATCGCCGGAAAATCAATGTGGGGTCGCAAACGACCCGTCGAATCCAGTGCAGATGTTATCCAGCTTGCAGAACATTGCCATCGATCCTAAAAAAACAGTGAGTTCTCTGCAAAGTACCTTCCCCGGACCCGCACTGGTTGCCCACCATACATAAAGTATACTCGACTCTATGCAACATAGCGATGACCGTGATCAATAATCAATCAATGTCGTTTGTCACCTGTAAGCACGCGTACGCCATTCTCACTCGGAATCACTTATCAAACATTACACCTTCCGGTCCCTGCTTTGTTCGTTTCCAAAAGACACCTGCACATCCGGCCATTCCGTCTGCAATCACTCAGTGCAGTGGACGACCCTTCCGAAGCAGAAGTGCGGAACGCGCTAGTCAAGAAGCATCCTTGTTTACCCTCTTTTGCTTGACACGGGGCTTCAGCGCTTTCAGCCTTTGCGGGCCATGTGCATGAGGCCTCATTAATTTCAATTTTCCGCTTGATCTATTTTCGCGGTTGTCCGGACGTCCCACGAGATGACGTAAGTATATAAATCAATGGCAAGTTTAGACCGTCGCATCCAATTCAACCAGGACCTATAACACGTCCCAGCCGAGCGAACAGTGGAATGACAGTTTGGCAATTCCTTCTGGTTGTAACATTGTGTTGCGGTTGACTTTTCGAGCCTGTGTCACAGTCTCCTTTTCTCGACCCACCCATTTGCGTTTTTCTGTGCGCCACGGATATTAGCATCAATAACATCACAGGATTCACGACCCTGGCGCCACTAGCCCCAACTTGCACTATTAACGCGGACACTCGGGAAGTTCATCTAAGCATTTCTGGCGTTGCTCACAATACTTAAGGCATAAGGACCAGTACAGAGATTGTTCTGTCTCAGCCGTGTCAATGTCTGAATCGGTGGTGTGGGCCCCGGGCCTGATAGGTAAAGAAATCACTGTAGATCCCGATATCTGGACACTCACCGACATGGATAGGGTACTCGATTTCTAGTTTGTATGTCCACTCGACCTCATTCCGCTCCCCGGAATCTGATTCTTTCAGCAGCATGTATGGCGCTACATTGGGGCAGTCGATTTTCTATGCATATTGGTTTCCGGATGATCCTTGGCTTATCAAAGCATTGGTATGTACGTTCAGGTTTTTTCTTGACCACATATCTGACGTGTTGTACGTTAGGTGGCTTTTATATTGTAGGTCGTATAGTATTTTCTCGTGCCAATCCTCGCAACGCCATTCCCAGCTTAGCAGACACTGCTCATGAGATAGGGAGTACTCAATTCGCTTGGGCAACGCTCGTGTCATGTCATCGAAGCTACTCATGGAGTTGCATGAATGAAATAACATGGTAAGCACTAGATCATCCGAGATGCACTCGATCTGTATTGATGTGTCTTATAGGGGTGGGTATGTAAGTGCCTCGTAGTTGACGATACGCCCTCCGATACTTAATTATAACTTCCACTGGAGACTGAGATATGGCTTATTGTGAGATCCCATACCAGGCCATTGGTTTTGTGCTCACAACCAACTCACCAGTACATCATCACCTTTGCCGTAGAGTGGTTCGTAGGATCTCTTCGTGCCATACATATAATATACTAAAACTTGTTGGTTAGTTTTTATTGTCGCCGCTTATGGACGAGTGAGTCATCGCCGTTAAAGCATCGCCTTGCACACAGTAATTTCTCCATAGTCAGCGGAAAGAACAAGCTTCTCACTCTTGCCATTGTCAGTCCCAATTATCAGGATATGTGTTTCAAGATCTAACATTACTTTCCTGAAGTTTGCCACAGCGATTTCGGGATTTGGTAAATTTATCACTCAAGTAGTGAGCCTTGTCTGACCTGACCTGTCATCATCACCCAGTTCTCGGCACTTGTAAGTACTCTGATGGACTGGACTGGGAATAGCTGAATATATGCTGACATAGCGTACAACGTTGATGTGTTCGTGCACTCTTTGCTCGTCCCAGCGAAAGTTGAAACAGCCCTTTTGTAGTGTTCGGGTTGGAACCATAGATCGTCTGTTCACAAGTCCAGTGAGGTGCATGTCTTGTACTGAGATGTTCGCTGATTTACATTTTGCCGTCCAACTGTTTTTTTTAGTTCATACTGCCATATGCTCTCTCGAGCGGTACATGCGACATTCTAATCACATTTGGGGTGTTCAAATATATGTGGAAATCTGGCTTCCGGAGGCAACGCAGCATAATTCAGGATTTGGCACTCATCTGTATCAATACCAGTGCATTTACTTGGTAAGCCCACACTTTTTAATTCTCTTTCCATGCCTTTGATTACTATGCGTTGCTCAGCACAGTATCGATGGTTGGTGGCGTTCTGGTATGTTTGGAATCGGCACATTGCATGGATGCTGACTGACGAGCACAGTACCTTGTTCAAGGTGATAACTATTGGGTAGCTGCAGCAGGTATCGTGGTTGGCCGGAGCGAGTACCATCTTTCTAATAACGAATGATACAATGCTGACCTTTCTTCATGTGTAGGTTATGTGAACTCCGTGCTGGCGGTGTAAGTCTCCTGACGCTTTCTTCATAGTCAAAGTGTAGACTTGAATGTTTGGACAGGCTCAATGCGAGGAAATCGATCCGTGAACGGGATCCAAACGTATACGAGTTAACTACCGTACGAGTAACGAGTTGATCCTTCCGGCCGTCTTCAGTCTCAATGAACTGATACCGCACTTAATTCACATCTGCGCAGACTCGTTAGTTTAGGATGTAAATGATGGCTTGCCTCATTAGACTGGGTATCAGGGTCACCAGACTAGCTCTGAGGGGGTAGAGAACGTACGGTCCTCAAATCTGTCACAGTATCACGATCGATGAGTACATCGAAAGTACAGCTCGATCGCATTGATCTGAGTACCACCAACTCTCGCAATACCTCGTCAGCCCTCATCCAGCTGCTCGCCCCACACGTACTAGGGAGCATCCTCAACACAAGTCCTCGCGGGAGTACGCTTCAGAATGTTGACGCATCCAAAGTCACCCTCTACCATACCCCTCCATTCCGATGCCATCTCCACCATCCCCCCCGTGTTGTTCTCGATCGTCACCTTTTCCCATCTGGACCATCACTTCCGATTCTTTTGCTCAGGCGAGTCGAAGGCGTCGTCCGACCGCAGACAGAAGCGGAAGAAATGCATGTGAAGCAGGTGTTTGAGTGCCTCCGAGACATCGCCGGCGAGGGGCGTCCTACATATGACTCTATCCCCACCGTCCTCTCGAGCAGTGGTTGGCCTAGGCGCCACATCGATACCGATCCACCTCTGATCGCCATCTGAGCCGTTCACACAAAGTGGGCATGGCACCCATGTCAATGTTTCAACATCCCGGTCAGCGGTACGTCTTTCGACATTAACTGCCAGACCGATTCCCATGTGGTTGGTATTGAGGGAAATATCAGTAGTAACAAGGTCCAGTGGAGTGGTGAGAGGGGTCGAACTTTTAGTCCGAATTGGTTCTCATTATTCGTGCATCGAACAGCTTGGTCCCAGTGACGCCCTAACCCCCGCGTCGATTTCAACGTCACCATGAAAGCTGATGACGCTACCAAAACCACCATTATTGTGATACCTCCGATGACGGGTGTAGTGTTTTTTGGAGAATAAGACTAATCCTCAGACTGACGTGCAAAAATTCAACACAACTGATTCGAATTCTCTTTGCATGACGACTGTTGGCTGGGCCGTCCGCGCGTGGTGGTCTGTCCCTGGAGGTGAACCGTCGGACGATGTTGCGGTGGGGACCACTCGGAGGCGGACGTGGATATGGAGGTCTCCCAGATCCGAGTGTCTGATTTGTCGTTTGTACACGGTGCTTCGTCGGTTCCGCGTTCCGATGCGTATACCTTGTCGCGAGCGCCGTACTCAGTGTGCCTCCGGTCTTGGGGTGAAACAGGGACGGATGGGCTCGGAGGACAGCCTGTTGCGTGTGCACTGATGCATTCCGATGGAAGCATCGGGGCGTTGCGTGTGGACCCGAAGCATCAACGCCAGGGTCTTGGAAGACTGATCATTCGTGCGCTGACGGAGAAGCTGGATTTTAGCAAGTGTCAAGGCAACTAGGAGTTGGCCTCGGATGGGTGTCGGGATCTCGGTGGAGGGGCATTACGGTGGAACTGGACAGACACCGAAGCGCATAACGAGGCGGAGAACCGTTTCTTCACGTCCTTGGGCGGTGAGGAGCGCGGGTGGACGGGTCATTGGACATACATGCTTGTCAATCCTGATTGATGAGATATTTCCTTTGACGACACAGACTTGATGTGTTTCACAACCCAAAAGATTGAATGGTCGAGTCCGTCCTGGACGTTGTTCCGGCGGGTATGTTGAAGTACACAAGGCAAGTCGATTGAGTGAGCACTTATGGGGCGTCCCCTCGACCCTTGTCAATTTCGTCCTCCCAGTCATGTCTTCAACGACACCAGAAAGCATCTCTCTCTCAATCACCTTTCGTGGTACAACACACGAGGTCTCATTACCATCCGATGCACCTGACACGCCTAGAAGCCCAGTTGGAAGAGCTGACGTCGGTACCTCCGTCCTTTCAGAAACTCTTGTTTCGAGGAAAGAAAGTTCAGCGCGCGGATAACCTCACGTTAGTCCAGATTGGTCTTCGGGATGGGATAAAGGTCCAGATGCTGGGATCGACCGCGCAGGAAATAAATTCTCTCAGCGCGACCGAGTCGGAACATCATCGGGGGGAGGGGATCTTGCGCAGTCTGTCGTGTTCTGTCACGAACTGGCATACAACGTATGGGGTGATCATGATGATATCTTGACTATTCTGGATTGGCACTGGGATTGATTTCATCGGGCACAACACACACTAGTTCAAAGAATTCAATTCGCAACTCAACAGGGGAGGCTGCCGAGTTCGAAGCTGCGGAAAAACGTGGAACGCACTACCTGTCGGATTCGAAAGATGCCTACGAGCCCTCGTCAAACGAAGAAGCTGAAGCATTAATTCACGTCCTTGGAGGAAATGGAATACAATCGGGTAGTTCAGTCGAGGATAGACGACGTCGAGCATTGGAGGCTGCTACTGCACGTTTAAGAAAGGAGGAGGAACTAGAGAAGAAGCTGTGGCACATCGGTGCACAGCTCGAGGGGGATTTCACGAATTTCTGCCCTCGTTTACCCTCTTTTGCTTGACACGGAGCTTCAGCGCTTTCAGCCTTTGCGGGCCATGTGCATGAGGCCTCATTAATTTCAATTTCCTGCTTGATCTATTTTCACGGTTTTCCGGACATCCCACGAGATGACGTAAGTATATAAATCATGTACCAAATTTGGAAGAATCAATTGAATGGCAAGTTTAGACCGTCGCATCCAAACCATTGGCAGGAACTATAACATTGACACCTCCCAGCCGAGCGAACAGTGGAGTGACAGTTTGGCAATTCCTTCTGTTTGTAACATTGTGTTGCGGTTGAGTTTTCGAGCTTGTGTTATAGTCTCCTTTTCTCGACCCACCCATTTGCCTCGGTAGTGTTTTTCTGTGCGCCACGGATACTAGAACGTCAACATTACAAGATTCAGGACCCTGGCGCCACTAGTCCCAACCTGCATTAATAATGCGGACACTCAGGGAGTTCATCTAAGCACTTCTAGCGTTACTCATAATACTTAAGGCATCACATTCTTGCTAGAATGACACCAGTACAGAGCTTGTTCTGTCTCAGCCATGTCTATGTCTGATCCGGTGGTGTGGGCTCCGGGCCTGATAGGTAAAGAAATCACTGTACACCCCGATATCTGGACACTCACCGATTTAGATAGGGTACTCAATTTCTAGTTTGTATGTCCATTCGACCTCATTCCACTCCCCGGAATCTGATTCTTTCAGCAGCATGTATGGCGCTACATTGGGGCAGTCGATTTGCTACGCATATTGGTTTCCGGATGACCCTTGGCTTATCAAAGCATTGGTATGTACGTTCAGGCTTTTTCTTGACCACATATCCGACTTATTGTACGTTAGGTGGCTTTTATATTGTAGGTCGTATAGTATTTTCTCGTGCCAATCCTCGCAACGCCATTCCCAGCTTAGCAGATACTATTCATGAGATAGGGAGTACTCAACTCGTTTGGACGACGCTTGTGTCATGTCATCAAAGCTACTCGTGGAGTTGCATGCATGAAATAACATGGTAAGCCCTAGATCATCTGAGATGCACTCGATCTGTATTGATGCGTCTTATAGGGGTGGGTATGTAAGTGCCCCGTAGTGACGATACGCTCTCCGATACTTAGTTATAATTTCCGCTGGAGGTTGTGATATGGCTTATTGTGAGATTCTATACCAGGCCATTGGTTTTGTGCTCACAACAACCCCACCAGTACATCATCACGTTTGCCGTGGAGTGGTTCGTAGGATCTCTCAATGCCATATAATACACTAAAACTTGTTGGTCAGTTTTTATTGCCGCCGCTTATGGACGAGTGAGTCATTACCGTTAAATCATCACCTTGCACACAGTAATTTCGCCACAGTCAGCGGAAAGAACAAGCTTCTCACTCTTGCTATTGTCAGTACTAATTATCAGGATATGTGTCTCAAGATCTCACACTACTTTCCTGAAGTTTGCCACAGCGATTTCGGGATTTGGTAAATTTATCACTCAAGTAGTGAGCCTTGTCTGACCTGACCTGCCAACATCACCAGTTCTCGGTACTTGTAAGTACTCTGATGGACTGGACTGGGAATAGCTAAATATATGCTGACATAGTGTACAACGTTGACATGTTTGTGCACTCTTTGCTCGTCCCAGCGAAAGTTGAAACAGCCCTTTTGTAGCGCTCGGGTTGGAACCATAGATCGTCTGTTCACAAGTCCAGTGAGGTGCATGTCTTGTACTGAGATGTTCGCTGATTTACATTTTGCCATCAAACTATTTTTTTAAGTTCATACTGCCCTATGCTGGCTCGAGTGGTACATGCGACATTCTAATCACATTTGGGGTGTTCAAATATATGTGGAAATCTGGCTTCCGAAGGCAACGCAGCATAATTCAGGATTTGGCACTCGTCTGTATCAATACCAGTGCATTTACTTGGTAAGCCCACACTTGTTCGTTCTCTTTCTATCCCTCTGATTGCTATGCGTTGCTCAGCACAGTATCGATGGTTGGTGGTGTCGTGGTATGGTCAGAGTTGGCGCGTTGCATGGATGCTGACTGACGAGCACAGTACCTTGTTCAAGGTGATAACTATTGGGTTGCTGCAGCCGGTATCGTGGTTGGCCGGAGTGAGTACCATCTTTCTAATAACGAATGATACGATGCTGACTTTTCATCGTGTGTAGGTTATGTGAACTCCGTGCTGGCGGTGTGAGTCTCATGGCGCTTTCTTCATAGTCAAAGTGTGGACTTGAATGTTTGGACAGGCTCAATGCGAGGAAATCGATCCGCGAACGGGATCCAAACGTATACGAGTTAACTACCGTACGAATAACGAGTTGATCCTCCCAGCTGTCTTCAGTCTCAACGAACTAATGCCGCACTTAATTCACATCTGCGCAGACTCGTTAGTTTAGGATGTAAATGATGGCTTGCCTCATTAGACTTGGTCTCAGGGTCACTAGACTAGCTCTGAGGGGGTAAAGAACGTACGGTCCTCAAATCTGTATCACGATCGATGAGTACATTAAAAGTACAGCTCTTGGAAGACTGGTCATTCGTGCGCTGACGGAGAAGCTGGATTTTAGCAAGTGTCAAGGCGACTTGGAGTTGGCCTCGGATGGGTATCGGGATCTCGGTGGAGGGGCATTAGGGTGGAACTGGACAGACACGGAAGCGCATAACGAGGCGGGGAACCGTTTCTTCACGTCCCTGGGCGGTAAGGAGAGCGGGTGGACGGGTCATTGGACATACATGCTTCTCAATCCTGATTGATGAGATATTTCGTTTGCGAACACAGACTTGATGTGTTTCACAACCCAAAAGATTGAATGGTCGAGTCCGTCTAGTCTGGTGGACCAGCCCGTCTGATGAGGCAAGCCGTCGATGGACGGTCTCGTAAATTTCTTTGGGGCGCAATGGGAGATTGCGGGTTGATCGGGGCACGTGAAAACTAAGCCTCGATTTGGACTTAGCTGTGTCACGTGTGAGTAGGTTAACTGGGATAACCCTTGACTCGAGAGACGATCGACCCTGTCGCAACGCGAGCATGGATCTCGACGCTGAATATGATACCAGTCCCCTTCAAATTTGCCCTGATTGTGGCGCACCATTTCACCGTTCTCGCAAGGAACGAGCCTCCATGAACGAACGAGCAATGCAGGTCTTGCACCAAAGCCGCCTTTCGCTTGTAACCGCACTCATCGCAGTCCTCGATCCCTCGCAGCAAGATTTTACTGTATTTCGGAGTAAGATATACAAATCCGGGAAGCTTCACCAGCTCCTTGATACCATTTTCAACGATACTCGAGGCTCCTCGTGTCCCCTCGCCTGGATGGAACCTCGCGCGATCAAGAGTGTCTCACAGAAAGTGTAGAGAGATGGATAATATCAAGGACAACCTACGACTGAAGATCGACTCGATCACACCTGAGTTCCTGGCATCGTGGGATGTCGGCTCGACCATCGGGGCGGCAATGGTTAACCATGCGCCTACGCTGAACAAGCCACTGCTCAGCGCCTGCCAGACGACTCGCGCACGTAAAGAAAACACTGTCAAGGACTCCAAGATTGTACGCGTTGACATTATAACATCTTCGTACGCTAAGTTTTCTTGTTGCAGCAATGTCAGGTCATCGTTACACAGCTCGCAAAAGTTCGATCAAATTGTAGCCTATATTTCGCCGCACCATTCACGCTATTCTTGTGGACGAATGGCGCATCAAGGCAGACGATTGAAGCCCTCGCACGGTTTGGACTCTGCATCTCGTTCACATCCCTAACGAATCTGTTACATGAGCTTGCATTGCGTTGCATCGAAAAAGCAATTCTCGTCTCGAGACGACCTCATGTGCTCTGTTACGATAATATCAACATCAGTACGTCTATCTTTGTGGGGCAACGGTCCTGTGCACCCGCGAAGGTCCAGTCTGGCACATTTTTTATTCTCTACGAGATTAGGGTATGATCCTTATCTGGGCCCTTTTGCACATTCATCGTGGGTTAGGTTAGCATTGGACGGGCCGGTCACCAGACTAGAGTCCGTCCTGCACGTTGTTCTGGCGAGTATGTTGAAGTATACAAAGCAAGTCGATCCCCTAAAGGATCCCATCTTGAGTGAGCACTTACGGGGCGTCCCCTCAACCCTTGCCAATTTCATCCTCCCAGTCATGTCTTCAACGACACCAGAAAGCATATCTCTCTCAATCACCTTTCGTGGTACAACACACGAGGTCTCATTACCATCCGATATACCTCTGACACGCCTAGAAGCCAAGCCGGAAGAGCTGCGTCGGTTACCACCGTCCCTTCAGAAATTCTTGTTTCGAGGAAAGAAAGTTCAGCGCGCGGATAATCTCACGTTAGTCCAGATTGGTCTTCGAGATGGGATAAAGTCCAGATGCTAGGATCGACTGCGCAGGAAATAAATTCTCTTAGCGCGACCGAGTTGGAACATCATCGGAAGGAGAGGATCTTGCGTGAACGGGCTCTTAAACCGCAAGCCAAGGTGCGTGTTTTCATGTACATCAAGTGAACGCTGAGCTCGATCTCGATTGTAGGTCCGCTCAACTGTTTCTTCCACCGTCGCGTCGACAACATATGTCTTCCATAAGATCGAACCGCTGAGTCATTTTCCAAAGCCTGAAACAGCACTTGAACGATTATCGAAACTATCAAACGATCTAGCAATTCGCCACATCATGCAGAAACACAAATTTTCAGTCGGTGTGCTGACCGAGCTCGCACCGCACGAACAACCACACCTACTAGGACTCAATGTCGGCGCGGGCCAAGCCATCAAACTGCGCATACGGACAGATGCTTATGATGGCTTCAGACCGTATCTAGAAGTCCGTCGTGTGCTCTCTCATGAACTGGCACACAATATATGGGATGATCATGATAATAATGTGAGATATCTTGACTATTCTCGATTGGCATTGGAATCGATTTCTGTCGGGCACGGCTTACGCTAGTTCAAAGAACTCAATTCGCAACTCAACAGGGAGGTTGCCGAGTTCGAAGCTGCGGCAAAGAGTGGAACGCACTACCTGTCGGATTTGAGAGATGCCTACGAGCCCTCGTCCAACGCAGAAGCAGAAGCATTAATTCATGTCCTTGGAGGAAATGGAATACAATCGGGTGATTCAGTCGAGGATAGACGACGTCGAGCATTGGAGGCTGCTACTGCACGTTTAAGAAAGGAGGAGGAACTAGAGAAGATGTGGCACATCGGTGCACAGCCCAAGGGGGATTTCACGAATTTCTGCCCTCGTTTACCCTCTTTTGCTTGACATGGGGCTTCAGCGCTTTCAGCCTTTGCGGGCCGTGTGCATGAGGCCTCATTAATTTCAATTTTCCGCTTGATCTATTTTCGCGGTTTCCGGACGGTCCCCCTAGATGATGTATATGACCAATCTGCCGTATAAATTACCTTGGTGGAGGCAAGGTCATATGATACGGATTTCGTCTGCATCAACAGCCACAAATAGCTCCTATTCCTTGCAAACTGGTGCTGAACACCAAAACCGCATGCCTCAAATCGCCCAATACTTAGTCTCCAACTGTCACTCACTTGCGTACTTGTCTCGAAATCTTTTACTCAGGCGCTTCTCTTTCCAGCAAGGTCTACATCGACAGAGCCGACCCTAGTATTTGTGTAAACCACACCCACCTCGCCGAAAGCCCGAAAGGCATGTTGCGCCTTTTCGTCTGCCAACAATCAACACAGCCAAACAAGACGACTCAGCATCCCGTCATTCTAAAAACTTAATTTAAGGGGCTCCCGCTTCCATATCCAGAAAATACACAGCGTCCGCGCTCCGCAAACAGCAAGGTTCCAGTCGGCACTGCGACCCTAGTACGAAATTGGGAACAATGAGTCTGGCAAGTTTAGACCGTCACGTCCAAACCAGGACCTATAACACGTCCCAGCCGAGCGAACAGTGGAATGTCAGTTTGGCAATACCTTCTGTTTGTAACATTGTGTTGCAGTTGAGTTTTCAAGCTTGTGTCTCCTCTTCTCGACCTGGCACCCATTTGCCTCTCTCGGTGACTATAGTGTTCTTCTGTAGTGCGCCATGGATACCAGCCCATCAATACGAAATTCACAACCCTAGCGCCACCAGCCCCAACCTGCATCGTTGATAATGCGGACACTGAGTCAGGGAGTTCGTCTAAGCATTTCTAGCGTTACTCACAATACTTAAGGCATAACATTTATGCTACAATGACTCCAGTATGACCAGTACGGAGCTTGTTCTGTCTCAGCCATGTCAATGCCTGATCCGGTGGTGTGGGCCCCGAGCCTGATAGGTGAAGAAATCACTGTACATCCTGATATCTGGACACTCACCGATATGGATAGGGTACTCGATTTCTAGTTTGTATGTCCACTCGATCTCATTCCGCTCCCCAGAATCTGACTCTTTCAGCAGCATGTATGGCGCTACATTGGGGCAATCGATTTTCTATGCATATTGGTTTCCGGATGATCCTTGGCTTATCAAAGCATTGGTATGTACGTTCAGGCTTTTTCTTGACCACATATCCGACTTGTTGTACGTTAGGTGGCTTTTATATTGTAGGTCGTATAGTATTTTCTCGTGCCTATCCTCGCAACGCCATTCCCAGCTTAGCAGACACTATTCATGAGATAGGGTGTACTCAACTCGTTTGGACGACGCTCGTGTCATGTCATCGAAGCTACTCATGGAGTTGCATGCATGAAATAACGTGGTAAGTACTAGCTCATTCGAGATGCACTCGATCTGTATTTATGTGTCTTATAGGGGTGGGCATGTAAGTGCCTCGTAGTTGACGATGCGATCTCCGATACTTAATTATAATTTCCGCTGGAGATTGTGATATGGCTTATTGTGAGATCCCATACCAGGCCATTGGTTTTGTGCTTACAACCAGCTCACCAGTACAACATCACCTTTGTCGTAGAGTGGTTCGTAGGATATCTCGATGTCACATAAAATATACTAAAGCTTGTTGGTCAGTTTTTATTGCCGCCGCTTATGGACGAGTGAGTCATCACCGTTAAATCATCACCTTGCACACAGTAATTTCTCCACAGTCAGCGGAAAGAACAAGCTTCTCACTCTTGCCATTGTCAGTCCCAATTATCAGGATATGATGTGTTTCAAGATCTAATATTACTTTCCTGAAGTTTGCCACAGCGATTTCGGAATATGGTAAATTTATCACTCAAGTAGTGAGCCTTGTCTGACCTGACCTGCCAACTTCACCAGTTCTCGGCACTTGTAAGTACTCTGATGGATTGCACTGGGAATAGCTGAATATATGCTGACATAGTGTACAACATTGACATGTTTGTGCACTCTTTGCTCGTCCCAGCGAAAGTTGAAACAGCCCTTTTGTAGCGCTCGGGTTGGAACCATGGATCGTGTGTTCACAAGTCGAGTGAGGTGCACGTCTTGTACTGAGATGTTCGCTGATTTGCCGTCCAACTGTTTTTTTTTTTTTAGTTCATACTGCCCTATGCCGTCTCGAGTGGTACATGCGACATTCTAATCACATTTGGGGTGTTCAAATATATGTGGAAATCTGGTTTCCGAAGGCAACGCAGCATAATTCAGGATTTGGCACTCGTCTGTATCAATACCAGTGCATTTACTTGGTAAGCCCCGCACTTGTTCATTCTCTTTCGATACCTTTGATTGCTATGCGTTGCTCAGCACAGTATCGATGGTCGGTGGTGTCATGGTATGTTCAGAGTCGGCACATTGCATGGATGCTGATCGACGAACACAGTACCTTGTTCAAGGCAATAACTATTGGGTAGCTGCAACAGGTATCGTGGTTGGCCGGAGCAAGTACTATCCTTCTAATGACAAACGATACAATGCTGACTTTTCATCATGTGTAGGTTATGTGAACTCCGTGCTGGCGGTGTGAGTCTCATGGCGCTTTCTTCATAGTTAAAGTGTGGACTTGAATGTTTGGACAGGCTCAATGCACGGAAAACGATCCGTGAACGGGATTTGGCAAATGTCTACGAGTTAACTACCGTACGAGTAACGAGTTGATCCTTCCGGCCGTCTTCAATCTCAATGAACTGATACCGCACTTAATTGACATCGGCGCAGACTCCTTAGTTTAGGATGTAAATGATGACTTGCCTCATTAGACTGGTCTCAGGGTCACCAGACTAGCTCTGAGGGGGTAAAGGACGTACGGTCCTCAGGCCTCCAATTCATATCTGTATCACGATCGATGAGTACATTGAAAGTACGCCTCGATCGCGTTGATCTGAGTACCACCAACTCTCGCAATACCTCAGCAGCCCTCATCAAGCTGCTCGCCCCACACGTACCCTACAGTCTCCACATCCTGGGGAGCATCCTCAACACAAGTCCTCGCGGGAGTACGCTTCGGAACGTTGACGCATCCAAAGTCACCCTCTGGTCCACCATACCCCTCCATTCGGATGCCATCTCGACCACCATCCCCCCCGCGTTGTTCTCGATCGTCACCTTTTCCCATCTGGACCATCACTTCCGATTCTTTTGCTCGGGCGAGTCGAGGGCGTCGTCCGACCCGACAGAGGCGGAAGAAATGCATGTGAAGCAGGTGTTTGAGTGCCTCCGAGACATCGCCGGCAAGGGGCGTCCTACATATGACTCTATCCTCACCGTCCTCTCGAGCAGTGGTTGGCCTAGGCGCCGCATCGATACCGATCCACCTATGATCGTCATCTGGGCCGTTCACGCAAAGTGGGCACACGCCCTGGCACCCATGTCAACGTTTCAACATCCCGGTCAGCGGTACGTTTTCCGCGCGATGCGTTTGCACGTGACGATCTGCCCCGGGCGGACGTGGACATGGAGGTCTCCCAGATCCGAGCGTCTGATTTGTCGTTTGTACACGGTGCTTCGTCGGTTCCGCGTTCCGATGCGTATATCTTGTCGCGAGCGCCGTACTCAGTGTGCCTCCGGTCTCGGGGGGAAACAGGGACCGTGGATGGGCTCGGAGGACAGCCTGTTGCGTGTGCACTGATGCATTCCGATGGAAGCATCGGGGCGTTGCGTGTGGACCCGAAACATCAACGCCAGGGTCTTGGAAGACTGGTCATTCGTGCGCTGACGGAGAAGCTGGATTTTAGCAAGTGTCAAGGCGACTTGGAGTTGGCCTCGGATGGGTATCGGGATCTCGGTGGAGGGGCATTGGGGTGGAACTGGACAGACACCGAAGCGCATAACGAGGCGGGGAACCGTTTCTTCACGTCCCTGGGCGGTAAGGAGAGCGGGTGGACGGGTCATTGGACATACATGCTTGTCAATCCTGATTGATGAGTGTTGTTCCGGCGGATGTTGAAGTGTACAATTCAAGTCGATCTCCTCCATAGTGACATGGTGACATGCAAGATGCCACTACCTGGCAGAGATCGATTACAACCATGCGTGAAACGATACGCTAATCCGAATCGTATATAATACATAAACGATTACAGCACATGGGCGGGTATCCTTACTCACAGCCTACATCTCTGATCAAAGGTACAACGTCCTTGGCCGAAACGTCCAGATCTCGATCACCATCTTCCCTGACCTCTTACACATAATCGTACACGTTCCTCCCTTGCAAGCCACTTTCCAGACACTCTCACACCGCTCACTCAAATCTCTGACAGAAGCCCCGCTCTGGGTTTCGTACATCCTCACTCGTCCATCGTTGCCGCCGGTGATGAGGAAGTTTGAATCGAACTGGAGAGATGTCACAGAAGAATCGTGCGCGGAGATACGTTGCAGGGAGGTATAGTTGTGCAGATCGAACGTAATGACACGTCCGTCGGATCCGCCGGTGGCGAGGAGGCCAGTGGTGGGGCAGAGTTGTAATTGACACACGAGGGCCGTGTGCCCTTGCAACAGTGCGATGCATTGCCTGTGATGGCCATTAAAGTCTGCGAGATAAGGATGATCAATAGGTGGAGATAGACTGACCCTGACATGGCATCCCATACACGAACAGTTGTATCCATTCCTCCGGAGACAACGCGAACACCATCGAATGCGACTGAATAAATTTCTTGCTCGTGACCGGTCAGGACGTGTAGACACTCCCCTGTGTCTACGTTCCATATCTGCCACACCATATCCATCAGAATGCACAAATACGGGGGGAAACGGCGTACTCGGCAACTTGCGTCATAACTTCCGCTGACTACCCTATTACCGCAGACATCGAGGCACCGGACGCTATTCGAATGGCCCTGCAATATCCGGAGTATTCGGCCTTTCTGTATATCCCAAACTCGAACAGTTGTATCACGAGAGCCGGTCACCGCGATTGGACGATTGTGTAAAACACGGGCACACCTGATAGTGGCTGTGTGGCCTCGTAGAATATAGATACAATGGCTACAGGGAACGGTGATCAGCCTGCAATAGACGCAAGGAGCTGTAAAGTTGATACCCTGATACCACGTCCCAGACGCGCAGACTCTTGTCACAGCCAGCACTGACGACAATCGGATTGGGTTGGCCCCAGCCTTCTGAAGTACAACACAAATCGCTCGGCTTCCCCGCACCCTCCGTCCGTTGTACCGTTCTTGGCCGTCTCTTCCTTGACATGTCAAGCCCCAATGCACGACGATATTTCGCGTGCACGCAACCGTTTGTTATAGGTGTGTTAGAAGACGATGATGCCGCAGAATCATTACCAGGTATCTTGGTGTCGTTCTCGGGTTCATCCCAATAACCACCGCGACTGACAAGGTGTACTGCCCACACACCTTGATCGTGTCCCATGAGTGTGCGACATAAAACACCAGTGTTGGCGCTGTAGACGTGAACCTTTGAATTGGCGCAGCCGACAACGACGCGATCAGCGTCTAACGCTACGGATGTAACAACACCACCATCAGGTGTCGCGATGGGCATCCGGTGTGAACGAAGAAGATATCCCCCTCTTCGCATGTTAGACACTTGATGCGATGTTAGTATGCAGTGGATCTGACAAAGATAGCTGCCACTCACTTATAACATAGGAGTACTGAAAATGCTTTCGATATGATGGCGAAGCGTCGTCAGGCGACTTATCACTGAAAGTTCGCCTCCATGAGGACAGAGGAGATTGTTCCTGACGCTTCAAGCTTTCTTCAGCCGTGAGGGCTTGTAGGGCTGGATCCATCGGATGAGCCGGGAACGAGTCCGTCTCTTTGGAAGATTCTTCGACGAACTCGTCATCAAATTCAGTTTCCTCGGCGTTATCTATTTCCATATTAAAACGATACGTCCCGCACATGGTTTTCCAAAGCCATTCGTCCTGAACGAGATCATGCCACCGTTTGGAAACCTGGCTGGCTCTGGCAAGCGTTTTTGGGTCGTCTACAAAGCTAAGGATATGCAACGCTATCTCCGGAGGGAGTTCCGCTAGGAAGTCACGTCTGAGCATGGGGGAAATGGTTTGCGAGATGAATAAAAGCTCAGATGGGGTACAGTCATTCAGGAGAGACACGAGATAGCGTTTACGAGATGCAGGGCCTAGGGCTGTCAGGCTTGCAAACTCGATTCGGGATAGATTCGCGGGATCATACGATGCTGAGTGTGTCTTGGAGAGATAGAAGGCATCCGCGAAGAGGGAACTGGTCGGGCCAGGTGATGGTGCGGGGGTCGGAGGGGAGGCAGCGGGCATGTACACAGTGGATGGTGACTTGCCTACGCTCGTGTGGCGCTGATGATCATTCGTACGTGATTGCGAGCCTCTGCTGGTCGTCCTGGCAGCGGCATCGTCGCTCATTTCTTGCGAGCGTGGAGAACTGGTAGAAGCCATCGAAATGATACAGCCAACCTGTAGATCAGAAGTATGTGAGCGATGAACCACCGATGAGCTCGATGGTCAACGAAATGTACAGCGCGGGGGTCGTCGAGGGTAGTCGCAGAGCTCGACAATTCAGCTCATTACTGACAACGAAATGGGAAATAGTTTCCTTTTCTGTAGTATTATACTACACGTGATCTGCTTCCTGTTTTGGTAATCCAATCTACGGCATCCCTGATCATTGTGCACAAGCCTGCAGCAGGACCTCCTCTCTTACCTACTAGTGCTTGTTGGTCCTTATCCTTCTTTGCCCAGGACATTCAGTCTATTCTTCTACCCAGATCACATCCAGAACATTCTGGACGCTTTCCGGACACTCCTTTCTAATAAAGTCGTCCGGCTCGCTTCCAGCAAGATGACCAACAAAAAGAAGGCTCATGTTAAGAAACAAGTTCCGGCAAACGGTATCAAGTGTGCCAGCTTTGCCGTTTGCTTAGCCTGAGCCCCTACTAATTCGCCTTCAGGACTCAGAGCCAACCAGAGGTCTCGTCGAAACCGACGAGTCCCATCTCCCCCTCTTCCGCAAAATCAGTTGAGTCTCCTTCACTGGAGAAACCCACAGGCCCCACAGCAGACGGTACAAAGGAGGAGGGGAATGTCGCTTTCAAAGCAAAACGGTACAATGATGCTATCGACCTATATAGCAAAGCCATAGGTCCGCCACTCTACAGCTAGTCTTATCGTGGAGCGTTGACATGCTTTTCTCAGAGATGAAGCCGACCGAACCTTCCTATCTCACCAACCGTGCCGCATCTTACATGGCCATGAAACGCTTCCGCCTGGCGCTGGCTGATTGTCAACAGGCCGCCGCGTTGCAATCGACTGAACCTTCATCAAAGACTCTGATCCGCCTCGCACGATGTCATCTTGCTTTGGGCTCTTCGGAGCCTGCTCTGACGACACTACGTACTGTGATCACCTTTGAACCGACCAATGTTGCCGCACTGCAACTTCAGGAGAGGGTCCTCGAGCTTGAGGCTCACTTACGTAACTTCGATGGTGCGAAACGGAGAAAGGAGTGGGCAATGGCCCGACTGGCTTTGGACAAGTGTCTACAAAGCATAGAGGGCGAGGGTGGCGAAGTGCCGACGCAATGGCGCCTGTGGAGAGTCGAACTTGAACTTGCACGCACTAATTGGGATGCCGCTAACATCGCTGCAAAGTAAGTGGAGTGAGATATCACTACAAAGTCTGACCTAGTGGATTATTTTCTGTCCATAGTGACGCTATGAGGCTTGATCCTCATTCGCCCGAAATTCTTGCTGTGCGTGGGCTGGTACTCTTCCTTTCTGGCAAGCTACCGCAAGCGCTTCAACATGTTGCGTCAGCACTCCGGTTGGACCCTGAACATGAAGTTGCTTCACGACTACGGAAACGTATAAAAGACGTTGAACGAGTAAAGGAGGAGGGTAATACAGCCTTTAAAAGCGGTAAACTGCAAGAGGCAGTTGCACTTTATGCGGAGTGTTTGGAGGTGTGTAACACTTCTACAACTCCGATGATCATGTTGATTACTCTTCTCGACAGCGCATCGGTGATGCAGAAGAGGAGGGTAAGGGCGGGCATATCCGTGCTACACTGTTATCCAACCGTGCCACTACACTAGTAAAGGTATTAGACTTTTTCAATATAATGCATCTCTCACGTCTCTTACGATCCTGAGCGTAGCTTGAAAAGTACGATGAAGCTTTTGCAGACACGGAAGCTTCCCTTGCTCTCCTTCCGACATCCTTCAAAGCGTTGCGCACTCGTGCCCGGATCAATCTTCACCTTGAAAAATTTGACGCTGCAGTAGTGGACTTCAAGTCTTCTATCGAACAGGCTGGGTTTGAAAATGCCGACGCAGATGTCAGATCCCTCAGGACTGAGCTCAAGAAAGCCGAAGCAGCCCTCAAACGGAGTAAGACGAAGGATTATTACAAGATTCTTTGTTGGCCTTTATTTAACTTTTGGGAGCAAGCTCTCTCTGACATTCATGATCAGGCATTTCAAGGGATTGCTCAGACGCGGACATTAAGAAGGCGTACCGTAGAGAAAGTCTCAAACATCACCCAGATAAAGTCACCGCCTCCTAGTCCCTTGTATAATCATAGTCACTCACTCCTTTGTGTCTGCAGGGCGGAGACGAGGAGAAATTCAAACTCGTCGTCGAGGCGCACGCCGTGCTCTCGGACCCTCGACGACGAGAGCGGTACGACATGGGTGAGGAAGAAGACGGGCAGAACGAATCCGGCATGGGTGGCATGGGTAGTCCCTTTGGGACTATGAATCCGGCTGATCTAGCGGATATATTTGCGCAGTTCCAGGGCGGTGGCTTCGGTGGTGGACCATTCGGCGGTGGCGGTGGCGGTGGCTTCCACTTCCACACTACTACGGAACGTCACTCGGGCGATTTTGGCTTTTGAGAGGGCATTTTCTCATGCTGCTGCGCACTTGTATCGTGTTGGATAACATACCTTACTCTGAGTCTATATTATCCATTTCGAAATCACACGCACGTGAGTTAATCATTGATGAGTGATGAGTGGCTGTGCAAGCACCCCTGTTGTTATCGAACTTGAACCATTCTTGTTTCTTTACACCCACCAGCTCTGTGCTAAATCCGTGTCGATGCCTAAACATTCTTCAGCTTCAAGTAAGACTGCTCAAACCTCCAACATGCAAGATTTGAAGCAGGGCACGCTCTCGTTCACAAGTGCCAAACGGACCAACTCTACTCCTAATGCAAAGCTGCAACAGAAAATCCCGGCCACAGAAAAAGGGAGAAAAAAGCAGGTAGATACACCGCCGGAGGCTCAGAATGATGCGAAGCTCATCGAGGTTCTTGAGACATCCGATGAAGAGGGTACCATTGCAGTGGAAATCACCGTGCCGGCTAAGCGAACGCGTGCGAGTACGGGTACGAAGGTGCGGCCATCTTCTAGAATCACGCCGCAGGCACCACTGCAACCGTTACAGTCTGAGAAACAGAATCCTTCTCCAGAGGAGATAGGGAGGGAGCATCTGGACATACAAGACAAGGCCGGTCGTTACCGCAAATACTACCATGAGGTCAGATCAAAGATGGGACATATGGAACCCAGTAAGCACGCACGAGTCACGGTGAACCCCGCGTATTCCAATTCGTTTGCATCTAGTCCACTCGGAGGGTCAGAATAGGATACACCAAATGCTTCGTTTATTTGACATGTGAGTTTATTTGGCGAGTGATTTTTTTCTGTGCTCACGGTTGCTTCAGGTCGTACGAATTTGGTCCATGCATCGGAATGACAAGACTGGAGCGATGGGAGAGAGCAGAAACGTTTGGCCTTAATCCCCCTGTCGAAGTAAGTCCCGAGTCGCCCTTTGCCTGCCCAAACACAGATGTCTTTTTCAGGTTCGAGACATCTTGCTCACCAAGGAAGGAATTGAAAGTGCCGAGTACGCCCAATGTGTGTTGCATGGCGAGGTATGAAAGGGGTACATCGAGTTGTAAGTAACTTGCCCTCGGATATTCAGAGAAGCTCAGGTATTCAATCGTCACCCAGGTTTCAATAACAATGGACGAAACGCATCTTTCTTTTTCTTTTAGATAGTAACTAATTGGGTTGCTGTGGCGTACTGATTTGTATACCTGTTACCCGGCGCTGCTTCGCCTCGTGTCCTGTTCTAATTTATGACGTCTGTTCAACGTGCCTTGTTCACACTGATACCGATCACGTGCATGATCGGTGTAAGTAGCCCTACGTTTTGGATTGAGCACTGGTTGGCATTGGGTCACTCCCAAACACTCACTGCTAGTCAGGCGATCAGCTTCATGTGCACCCCGCCTAATAGTTGGGTTATAACCTCACTAATGCCGGTTACTTTTCCCACTCACCTGCGTTCGAATGGCATCACATGCGCTTCGAATTTAACCTTTTTTATATGTTGGGAAATATCAACGTCAGAAATGTAGACGGGAAGTATTGGCGTATCTGGCGGCCTGGTGAGTCGCTTTCAACGGCTCCTTCGACATGATTCAAATATTCAGCGCCCGCCAAAAAAATTGGATCGTACTGGCGTTGCGTGTTCCACAGAACCAAATGTCTGACAGTCATGGTACTTGGTCATGGATGTAAGCTCTCACGGCCTCTCTATTACCCTGATCCGATCAAAAGGACCTTTGATATCATGACTGGTAACCTTTCGTCCACTCGTGAACGTTTTCCCATTTGTTGCTTCGGCTACGACCGGGTTCCCCACATCAAGGGGCCGTCCCAGTCTCGACGGTTCTTTCCATTCCGGTATCCATGATTCTGGAAAGGGCATTTTTAGCCCTAGGCTCTGATTGTGTCTTAGCGCGGCTTCATTCTGATCCTGCAACCTTGGGTCATCCCCTATCGACTTTGGTTAACTGCCTCAAATGGGGGTCAACATGTTCTTCGGGTAAGTGTATCATGAAGATGTGGCGTTTTCTCCTTTCCTGAACAGTCCATAACTTCTTGGCGTACGGCAACTTGATGCGTAGTTGACTTCTTTTCGTGCCTCCTTCTTATCATACCTGCGGTATGTGGCTTCTGTTGCCGACATATAAAGGGTCCCATCTCCATGGATGCTATTATCCATCAAGGAGGGCTAAATCCTGGTAGAGTCAACTCCGCCATTTCATACTATAATGACATCTCCTCGCCAGTCTGAAGTGGATGTTCTCATCATTGGTGCTGGGCCCGCTGGGCTCATGTGCGCCAACGCTCTGGCCAACGCGCGGGTAAACGTCAGGATTGTGGACAAACGGTATGCACTCGCCGTTATGTAGTGTGCATTCACCGATGTGCCACGTAGCGCTGCCAAAGTCG
>JBBPNO010000083.1:0-66051 GCA_038090915.1 Boletus eberwhitei
CAAGGTAACGTTGCTCGGTCACGTCTCTTTCCTCACTCTCGAACGCTGACCGCGGTCGTCCAAAAAAAAAAAAAAAACGGAAATGGAAACGAAAACGACAGTCGAGCTCGTTCGTCGGCCCATTGATCGTGGGGCTCATCGCCGATAACACGGGCAACATCCGCTATGCCTTTTTCTTTCTCGTCGTCATGATATGGCTCGCCGTACCCGTGCTCTTGAGCGTCGACGTCGAACGGGGTCGGATCGACGCTCAGACGTACTCCGTCGCCCGCGTCGAACAAGAAGAAGCTGGAGTGGAAGCGCCATATGTCGAGCAATGAGCGGACGGGAGAGCGTGTATACATATTAACTAGCGAGCTCGGGGACTAATATCCACAGGATCATTCACGCTGACACGTCGCGCTGGTCCACGCGTGTAAAAAATGAGGTAGAATCCATGTAGCTAGATTTTATTGAGACGAGGGTAGGCATAGTACAGTGGACGAGCAGCTGTCTATAGCTCCTTCTTTACCTCGTTCGCCCGCTTCGCCTTGAAGCCCTCTAGCGCTTTAATTCGTTCCATGAGGGTAGGATGCGAATGGTGGTATGCCGAGTACCTGTTGTGATCGACGACGCGTCAGTAACATGCCCCGGTCAGGAAAGCGGCGCGCGCGCAAGACGTACAGCCAGTCAACCCAGACAGTCGACAGATTCTTGACGTGCAGCGTGATGAGCGCCCGTCCGAGTCGGTCCCCCATATCTTGCATCTCGGGCGCACGCAACCGATCTTGAAGCTCGCATGCGAATCGGTCTGCTTCCCACTCGAACCGACGCGAGATAAAATTGATCGCGATACTAACGACGGCCTCCATCGGCGTCAGGATCATCTACCCCCCAAAAAAACCTCGTTGAGAAACCTCCTCAAGCCCGACACTCGACACGCAATCCACCCACCTGGAACATCAGCAGCGCCACAATCGTCGGCGGACGCGCCGACACTGCCTTTGAGAAATCAAATGCCCTTATAAACTGTGGCGCATGCAAAAACGCGGGAAAGAGCGCGAGAATGGCAAAGGTGTGGACTTGGGAGATGCAGAGGAGTTTGGTGGGGTGCATGTAGTACCAGTGACCGAGCTCGTGGGCGAGGACGGCTTCGACTTCGTCGGGTTTGCTCTGTTTGATGAGGGTATCGAAGATAACGACGTGCTTGCTCTGAAAAAGGTCTTTTAGTGATGAGATGGGAATGGGATAAAGAGACGCACCCAAGGGAGACCGAAAAAGTAGGCGTTGCTGTGCGAGCTGCGTTTCGAGCCGTCAATCTCGTACAAGTGTTTCAGCGGGAACTTGAGTTTTTTCGCCAACGCCTCTGTCCGCGAGCGCAAATCACCGGCACGGAGGGGAGAAAGTTTGTTGAACAGAGGTTGAATGACAGTCGGGTACAAGATGACCATGGCGATCTGAAACGAGAGCCTTGCACGAAAGAGCGTCAGGGAACGGCAAGGCAAACGGAAAGACGAGGGAGACGGAACCCACAAAAGTGCCATGAGCCAGGGAACGAAGCGATCCCCCGCCCATTTGAACACGTAGAGAAAGACAGAGAGGAACGGTCCACCGATGGCGAACGCGAGAAGCCAGCTCTTGAGCATGTCGACAACGAACAACGACGGTGCCGTTTTGTTGAACCCGTGCTTTTCCTCCAGCACGAACGTCTGGTACACCGAAAGCGGGGTGCTGATCGCAGACAAGAACACGAACAGGATCGCGGAGAACGCGAGTGATTGGGTGATCTTTGTTGTGTCCAACGTCAACGGAGGTAGGGGAGGGGGGTTTCGTTTTGTTGGTGAATGAATGCTGTATCGGATCAGATTGGTGCGCTCACCTCGTACTCGCTACCGTACCCAAACCGTCCGATGAGCCTGCCTCCCATGTCCCATGCCCAGGCGTAGAACCCATAGTGTAGCATGGCGGAGTCAATAGCTTGTTTAAGCAAGCCAGTCACGAGTGAGAACTGGGCCTTGTCCCTGCCATACACCTGGGAATTTCGGAACGTTGCCTCATCGAAATGTCCGGCCAGAGCTGCAGGGGGTTCCGTTTTTGAATAGAGCGGGTATTGACGGAGCCTTGTCAGTCACGGACGCAGTTCAAGAACGGTACGTGACAAAACCGGAACAAAATGACGCACAAGAGGTAGGATTCGAACAGCGTTACTGCCCACGAACACGCTTGGACAAAGAATTTCCAGTCGATCGGCTCAGTTGCAACGAACGACAGCCGGTGCTGTAAAGCAGCCAACTGGGTGTGCAACAAGTCCATTCCTGTAAAATCAAGAAAACCTGGGCTGGTGAGGAGGTTAATGAGGAGCCGTGTGAAACATGGACACGTAGTATATTGTCACGTGCGACAGCTCTGAATCATTTCTATTCCCATGGGTCCATTTCATTGATCATGTTCTCGAAAGATTGTACGCGGTTGAAATCAAAGTAACCAACAATTCGGCAAAAAACATACTGTACACGAAGCCTTGACTCAGCAGCCTGCGTTACCGAGACTGGACAAGGGTCAGACCGTCTGATCAAGCCATCGGAGGCAAACGCACCATTCAGAGATCTCCTCGGTATACAATTCAACATGGCTGGAATACTGCAGGACGTCCTTTAGAACATTGTCGGATCAGCCAGGACGAAGCGTCACAAGTCTTGGTCTCAAACGTCGTGATGATTGCACGCTGTAACAAAGATCGATCGAACTCTCCAGCACACGCCGACATTGGGCGGTTCAATATATACACCTAAAAAAAGAGTTATGATAGGCAGCAATGATTCCTAGATCATGGAACGTACCACAACGGTCCCCTCCTCGCTACCAACTCCGTCGTCACTCTTCATCGCATATAATTTTTTTTTGTCGTAGCGGTAAGCGAGGTTCTGTCCACAGATACAGCACCAATCGCACAAACTGGCATTTGTCTTACGTTCGACGTCAAACCGCTGACCAGGTCACGAGGCGCGTCATTCGTTGCATATTGTGTGGCGCTCCGTGGCATCCCAAATCTGCGCCAGCCGACTTGAACTCTTGATGTACGTGTTGCATAGCTTCAACTCACCTTCGTGCGCCGATGATCGGATGGTCCACCTCTTCTGCCATACCCTTTTCCTTCTTTCCTCGTCGATATGCTGCTTTCCGGTCACCGTAAGCGGTGATTGATGGATCAGGCTAACACTCGGCTTGGTAGGTACCCATCAGCCATAGTCATATAGTCATCGATATCATTCCAACATCCAAATCTCCAAGAAAATCGAATCCACTATGAACTTCAATCTTACGACACAAATTCATCAAGACTAGGAAAGCATTGATTCGTGACACTTGGATCGCATATATATCATGAAGAAATCGGTTTCTATCTGCATGGCATCACCATCTCTTTGTCTTATCAGAGAGAGAGAAAGGCTTACCTCCCGGTGTATCGTTTCGGATCAATTTACTTGTAGTCCAGATATTCAGGGAGAGACTTCACTTTTTTTAGGTGTTCAATTGCTCGTGGGAGTGACCGGCCATGTGCTTCCGCGGACGGTAGTGATCCACGAGGAGTCGACATCAGGATACTGTCGAACAAACATGTCAGTCTCGATTCGTTTCGGGGGCATGAATGTAAACGGAATCACCTCCCAAACCATCACACCAGCATCTGTACAAGTCATCCTTGATCAGCATTCTGTTGTTTTCAGGGATATAAAATAGGTGCAAACTGACTCCAACCCGCAGACGCCGCCTCGGAGACACACGAAGCGAGCGTCCACGGATCCATGTACCCATTGGTAGCATCCGAGGTCGTCCCCGGTTTACCTATCACGAGTTTGTCCAGGGCGACATTGTTGGCCGCAATCTCGAAGAGGGAGGTTTGGGGCCAGGCTGAGGTAGAGGCATATAGAAGGCAAGAACATGTCGTGTACTCTGAATCTCCCTCTGCGATCGAACAAAAAACGCGTTCAGTATCTCATGATCCAAATTCATTTACTCGGCCACTCACGATTGTAGAACTAAGGCGTCATTGGTGACGTTCGGGTCAGAAATAAAAAATCACAAGGATCGATGAATGTGCTTACCTGGATATTGTACTGAAAGAGAAGTTAATCAAAATTCTAGGACGAATGGAAAAGGCTTGTCGACTCACCCAATCGATCAAATAGCCTACAGTCTGATCAATATAGAGAAAGCCTCCTCCACTCCACATAGTTGGAGAGAACCTTGTTCCGATTCAGCTAATTCAGTACTAGATTCTAATTTGGCGATGGTGCTCACCATGGCGCCAGGGCTACAAGACGCTTGGTCAATAGCCATCACACAGAAATGATAAACAACCCACGGGCTGCACTGAGAATATATTCTCCTTGAGGAAGTTGTGTACGGAGCTGCTGGATGAGGCAGATCAGCCAGGCCTCAGCACTACCGTTGTCAAATGCTGTAAGGTCCTGTCATTTGAAAGTATCCCAGTCAGTTGTAAGCTCGTATTCCTGATGGCAGGCTAGGGGAAGTACCTCGTAATCGACGTCGATGCCGTTAACGCCGTACTGGATCACCCATGCAGCCATGGTGTTCGCCACTGTCACGGCGTCGACGCCCGAGCTTGTTGGCGTATCGGTGGACCCAAATGCAGAGACGACCAGTGAGATTCCTGCTGCATTGTACTCCTGAACGTAGGTAGTACGATCACTGTCTGTAAGTCCCTGCCAATTCTGAGCCTCATCGACTGCGCCAGCGGACATCAAGAAACTAAGGGCACTGAGCACACGTTAGTCCCCTTGTTGTACACACTATCCGACAGCGGCTCACAAGACATTGAATCCCTGCTCAGAAGGAACGTCAGCAACTGGAATGATAACGACAAGTGTATTGCTGACCTGAAGATCTGACACGGAGGGGAACGGGTTGAGCCACACGTCGTTGTAAGCGACAAAGTGAGGAGCAGCTGGGGTTGATCTTTTCAACAAATCACGAGCAGAAGGACTGAGGCGCCTGAGTTTGTCTGCTAACGGAACAGTTTGTACCAATCCGAGCACGGACAAAACTGTGAGTGCCGCGGTAACACCAGAGCGGATAGACACCATTGCACTGAAACGACGCCTTGAAGGAGCTGTAGGAGTAGCTGCTTATCCAGCACCATATCATGACGGTTTATATAGCGGAAGAGGTCGACCAGCGTCACGAAAACCGGAAGAATGTATTAAAAGTGGTGTTATTTCAGAGTCCTTCTGGCACTAAGGGATAGTACTAGTGTTGCTTCGGGACGAAGATGGTAAGGTGAGTGCATGACGGCCAGATGGTGCTTGGTTCCGTGTAGCAAATTCGTCGGCCATTTATCAAGTGCCCAAGAACAGGGCTGTAAGAACTGCAATAAGGGAAGATAACGCTTGATCACCAAAAAAGCTCTAGAGATGCTTGTCAGTGCTGATGGACGACGCGGAAATAGTTTGCGTCCACATGGAAAGAAGTGTGGCGATGGACACAGGAGCATGGTGTTTACGAACGAGGATCGTGCAAAGAATTGACTTGGACAGCGTGGCCACGCGGGTATCCTTTTTGTCGACCGTTGTATGATGAAGGAACGACAAATTTGGCGGGCATGCCTACGTGGTCAAACCCTTGGACACGAATAAGCGACCTTGGCCCCAAAGCTCGCGTGCACATGATGTCTTCGACGGGGTCATGAACCGCGACTAGTCAGTAAAGCCGGATGCAGAAGATCAATCTTTTTTCATCGCTTGTGAGCGACGATGCTAGCGCCTTATTTCAGGCATGGCTGCACCCTGTTATCGTGTATCACGCGTCAGCACGCTGCGCGATACTTCGGAGTTCGTCTGTTGAGGTATCCACCAAAGCCTCATGAGAATCGTACAGTCGCCACTGGCAGACCACTTCAATTTCTGTTAGGGATGATGGTGGCTTCACCTTCTGTAAAAAAAAACTGCGTACTAGAACAGAAACAGAAATTATGATAAGGAATCATACGGCACCTCAGAGCAACCTCAGAGCTTGTCTTTTTGCGTATGTCATTGGGCAGTGACATTTGGTTGGCCGCGAGAAGCACACTGGCCCATCATGATGCTGTTGGCGGGTGTTCAAGTTACGTATGTCCTATTCCTGACCGTCTTCAGGCTTGGGCGACTTGTCCCAAAGCACAGTAGGTTGGTTACTTCGGACACCATCGCAGGCGGAGAGGTCTCAAACTGTCACGACTCGCGAGTCGGCAGTAACGAAAATCCGTTCGTGACGATGATTGGGCGCTCGCAGGCCGCGCACACAACTCAGGCTGGTACATCTCATGCTCAATCAACATTCAGCGCCAAAAATCCCGGTTCTACCGCTCCTGATTCTTGTCTCTACATCCAAGCTTACGAAGCAGCCTACACCATCCGCGGATTGCCCGCAGTTTCTGCACGGTCTCTCGGGTGTCACGGACTGTCTCTCATTATGACCGCCGGTAGTAAATCAAGATATGGTCTCATTCGATGGAGGTCATCAAAATGTTCAGATGATACGGAGCCAGCTGACACTGACAAGTTGAACCAGCCCTTGTTGTGGTTAGATAGGTAAGTTTGTCAACGAGCTGCGCTTTGCTGTAAAATTATATTCTGGTCGAGTCGTTGGAGCTGTCATAGACAACTCCGGGAACTCGGAGGACGTCCTGTTTACAAGGGCGGCTTTACATGGGTATCAGTCTAAGAATCCCATGACGGACGCACAGGCGATTAGCTCGGGGAATCGGCCATCGTCCGTCTGTGTCGGTCCAGCGACATCGTTAGCGAACCTGGCTGCTAATATGCACCAGGGCCTGCAAGTTGTTGCGTTATACGGCCCGATACGACGACTCCAATTCCCGAGTCACCGTGACGGAACATGGCACTAGACCGATACTAACGTTGACAACTTGTACGTGTTATACTCATATGATGGCAACCTCTCAGCGGCGCTCCGTGGCATCCCAAATCTGCGCCAGCCAACTCTTGACGTACGTGTTGCATAACCCTAGTTCACCTTCGTGCCCAGTGGTCCAACTTCTCTGCCAATATCTTTGACCTTCTTTTCACGTAAGTTACTTTCTGGTTACCATAACCAGTGATTCATGGATTAGGTTTATGATAATGATCCCAGTGGTGCTGCGCAACCTAACACTTAAGTTGGTACGTACCCATCGGCCATGCCCAATTGTCCGATCACGGATTTTATGTTCCAACCCCCAAATCACCAAGCGGATTCGAATTCTCCGTGGCCGCTCATCCATCAAATTCCTTGAATCCTCCGACACAAATTCATCAAGACTAGAAGTTCTCAGCGTAGATTCGTGACACTTGGATCACATCTATGTCTTGAGGGAATCGGTTTCGGTCACCACCTATCGCAGGGGCTATGAAAATGATTCTTGGCTCAACTGTATGCACCGTCGTTCGTCCAGCCACCCGAGGAGCCTCTCGTGCATGACATCATCGTCGCTTTGTCGTCAAACAGGAGAGAGAAGAAGAGGATTACCTCCTAGTGTCTCGTTCTGGCCCGATTGGTTTCCGGTCCAGAGATTCCCACCTGATGGGCATTTGGTATCTGAACGACTAGTCGCGGGAAAGAGTTTGTTACAACTTGTTTGGAGTTGGCAGCTAAAAGGCTAACAATGACGGTTCTAGAACAACACCACAAACAGGACAGAGGCACCGTAATCTGAAAGGTAAAACTAATGACTGTTGTCTCACACCCGCACAGGACAAAGGCGAAAACCGCAAGACAACAGTTTCAGAACCAGCAGAGGGTAAAATACCCAGTAGCCGAGGCCCAGAGGTAATTAAAGGGTCGACCACAGTGCCAGTGAAGGGCGGAAACAGTAAGTCAGGAGAAATACTAGGATAGCCTGCAACATGGCCTAGCAAATTTATACAAGCAAGAAAAGGTGGTTGACGACCGGTATTGACTGGTATATGTACTACAAAGATTATACAACTTGGATAGTCATCGAGGCGTGCCCGAGAACCAAGAAATTAGTATGGTATGTTGTAGTATCAGTCAAAACAGATAAAATAGCAAATAAAAAGGTTCAAGCACCACCATCACCATCATCCGAGTCACTCTCGTTCCCGCACGAGGACAGTCGTGCTGAAATTACCTCATCTTTGTAGCCCATGTTTGTGGGCTATGCCTGCTCACTGACATACCTGCCCACAGCTTGGCGTAACACGTCGAGTTTCTCTTCCTTCTTCGGCAAGTCCTTCGCTCGAGGAACCAGAGGGTCAAACGGCCGGTGCCATCGAATCTGCAGGTCAATCTCACCAACCCTGAGCTTGGAGAGATCCTCCTTGTTTGTCTGACGTATGATAGCTACTGACTTTGCAGCTTTCACCTCCTTCCACTCCTTACGCTTATCGACCTCCTGGTTCTTCTCGGCAACATAGTAATCATATTCGACCTGCTCCGCTCGATGTTTTCACTCAGCTCCAGTTGCATCCATTTCCCGTGCCTTCTTCCTGTGAGGAGAGCGACGAAAGGCAAAGGCTACCGAGCTGCCAGTGATTGAAGATTCAGATGACGAAGGATGTGAGGTTTGTGGTATGTTCTCTTTCACTCCTCGGGTAGAGTGATGGAGCTGAGCAACATGGGCTCTCTGTGCAGCAGATCGCCGTCGGGATGAATTCCAGCGAAAGCGGGAAGGCATTGGTTAATTCCATTCCCTGTAGTGGTGCAAGACGCGACTGCGACTTCGGCGTTGCGTTATGGTGCTTATGTAACACGACGCGTTGCGGAGTTCCAGACACAAACGAAAGCGAAGGGGGGGAGAAAGATACTAGTATCCGGTCTCTCACAATTTCACAAGTGCTGTACAGCCTGACGGAAACACAGAGAGAGCTCATTCGTAGGATGGCCGCCCACATCATTTCACAGCCGAATCTGCCCAGCTAGAGATGAACATTTAGCCAATTACGGTACTGACAAAAAATTCGCCTTTGTGAGGGGACGCTCGTCTCGAAACAACATCAGGCAGCAGAGATCTTACATACATACGCGGCGACGCATAGAGATACAGGCAAATCGTTTCCATCCCCCTGAGTCTATTTCATCGTAGACATTGTTCTCGAAAGGTTGTACGCGGCGGAAATCAAGGTGACGTGTCTAGCATACCCATCAATAATTCACGTGCAAGGGACACTCAAAGAACACTCACGTGAAGCCTTGAACTGCGTTGCCGAGACTTGGGAAAGATCAATCGATCAGGCCCACGGGGGAAGACAGAATGGACGTACCCTTCGCCGGCTTCCGAGATCTCTTCGGTGCACAATCCAACATGATTAGAGTACTGCAGGAAGTCCTTTGAAGAATTGTCGAATCAGACCGGAGGACATAGTGTCACAAGTGCTGACCTCAAACATAGTGATTGCACGCTGTAACAATGGTCGATCGAACTCTCCGGCACGCGTGAGTGCTTCGATACACCTAAAGGAAAACCACAGTCATGATAGGCAGTAACAATCCCCAACTCGTGAAACGTACCACAACGTGCATAAGCAAAATGTCCCCTCCTCGCCACCAACCCCATCATCACTCTTCGTCACATCATAGCGGTAAACAAGGTTCTGTCCACAGATTCAGCGTCAATCTCGTAAGCCTGGCATTTATCTTACATTCGATGTCAAACCGCCCCTCTCGGGAGTCTTCAAGATCTGCTTGAGCGTGTTCACGAATCTCGGGTCGGACTAATGAGCAATGTAACATGCAGTATATAAGCCTTCATCAGACAAGTATGCTCGGACACTGACTGGGGTCATGAAAAATACAAGCGGCATGATAAGGACGGACGAATCCAAGGCGTCAGTCTCCTCGTAGCTTTGACCAAAGGCTTGCAATGCCGGGTTCCAGGCTTTGTGCATGATCTCTTCGTACAAGTCGTCTCTTGCTGCGAGCCACTCGTTGCGTTTGGGGCAGGGCAGCGATCGCTTGTCCGCCAAACGTAAACCTGAAACGAAACTTCTAGTTCCAAAACAACAGGATGATATACAGTACATATACCTCGATCGATGGCCACCCTTGCTCTAGATGTCAGTACCGGAACCATATGACATGCAAGGACTCACCAAAGCATGATCTACGTATACAGCACACCGCTTAGCGACACGCCGCATTTCAGCACGCGACTTACCTTTGAATACTGCACGAGGTATAAGAATATTAACTCAGCGTAGACATGCAACATACATACCGTGAAATGGCGTTTCTTGCCACGAACTTCCCTGTGATATTCACATAGACATTCAGACCCGACACGCTTTTCCCTGACTCGCACTGACCATATGGATCTTATAAGAGAGTGAGCGTGCACATCAACGTAACGAGAATTCATAAACACCCACAAGTCGGGTTCCTTGTAGTTCTTGACGACAACTGTCATCGAACGACGTCAACTGATGAACCAGTGGTAAAGGTCAACCCTTACAATCTACACTGAAAAACGCAACAATTGAGATTCGCTTTGTGATCGAGATGAGACAGCTTACAGTTCCCGCACTAATACCCTGGAAAAGTACGGACTTATCAGCGTGTGCGGTTATCCTCGACACCGGCGTTGCTTACCATGTGTCGTACGACTGTTTCACCTTTTGTGAGCCTGTTCACAACATGGTAGTAGAGCGCTACGAACCAGGGGACGACCAAACTAGGCAGCCAAATCAAACAGTAAGCTTCAGAGCGAATTTCCTAGACGCACCTTCTGGCCCAAGTAGATACAATCCATTCTTCATCACAGGATTAGCCAAAGCTGATACTATCACAATAAACACCTACAATTCTCCATAGATGTCCTTGGTGCAGATGCATCAGGAAGTTATGCAGATTGAGGGACGAAGACTCACGAGCTGTATGTGATCTGCAGCACCATTCCCAATTCTATTATACAGTAGATCAGTGGTACTCTGATAACGGTTGGATTTGCTTGCCTAACAGGCTTTGAACCTTTGTGCCCATCGAGATGGTTCAACTCTATTTCTTCAAGATCCTTACCCCCTGATATGATCCTTATTCAATGTTTGTGTCATTCCTAGCAAAAATGGACTTACCGTGAATGGTGTACCTGACACATGACATGTATATGGATATTGAGGATGCTGACGCAATCTGATTGTGAGAAGGACAAGACTTACATGATTTGAAGGGAACCATCTGGGTTCTTGTTCCTCAGTCTCTCAAAGATGAAATCCAAGTAAGCTATTGTATCGTCAGCGAAATTTTTCTGAATTGATCACCGAACAGACCATTGGCTTCATGGGTGAAGCCCAAACGTATGAGCGCATAGAGTGTGAACGAGGAATCGCGAATCCAAGACGCGCTGGGCAGGTGGTAAGCTTGTGACGACTGTTGAGACAGTTCATTGTAAATCATACCGATAATCCCTACAAAGACATGATGAATACCATCGACAACCAGCATATAATCACGATTCATGAACATACCAATTTCTCGTTCCACCAATGTACTCCGGCAAGCTGAAGGTCGGACTCGCAACCACGGCGCCTTGATTGCCTTAGGTAACGCGTAGCACGGTGCTGATTCTACCTACCGGTTGGCTCATAGATCAATAACTTGAGTGCGAGAGCACTTCTATGGACAGCCTCTTTCCAAGCTCCTTGATAGGTAGATCTACGTATCCAAGAGTTCCAATAGCTATTCGTGGACTGAGAAGTTTTCAGTCACCAAATTAAAATAGAGGAAGTGAGTGCATACCACAAAGAGACGATCGAGTAATTCCTAGGTAGTGGTAGGTATCAGCAAGGCTACTTTCCCCCGCGACAAATTAAGGCGTACTTTGGTCAGCGCCGGATCTTCATCGGGACGCAACTTGGCAACACCCTTGATCACCTCTGAATAGAGTCAGTGTCCGACAGCTCTCACATGGATTGTTAACCGTACTCTCAAGGGGTACTCCGAGCTCGTCAGCCTGCGCTTGAGTTGGTTTGATTTTGACAGGGAAGCCTTGCTCAGGGCGAATACGTATTACAAATGTTACACGTTGCCCTTCCACGAGGGAGAGGTTGCAATATGTTCCGGGACCAAGATGGCCCTGTGACGAAAGATCAAGGAGATCAAGGTTTACCTCGGGGGCTGGCACATTGTCAATCGTGCTCTCTGCCACATAACGCAGATCCAGATCGAGGTTTGGTGAACTAAAGACAACTTTGTTTTGTGTTTGAAACGGAACGGTGTCGTCTACGACAATTTCTGTGGTATGCCTATGCCGGGCGTAGTTGAAGGCTGGTGCACACTCGACACGGAGGGGCAGTGTGCCACGAATGACCTTGCGGAGGGAACGTAAGCCAGAATGGGGTTTGCTAGAGAGCGCTGGCAGTGCACCTCAACACGCCTTATCAACCAGAAGAGCATGGGCCGCTTTGTCTCCCCATCTGCCTGACGTGGTAAGAAATCTAGATGTTGTCAGGTCTCATCATACGACGAAGAGAGCTGGTTCACCAGTAACAACAACAACGCCCTTGTCATTGAGAAATCTGGGAATATCAGATCAGTAGTGGACCATAGCTTTTCCGAGAGACGAGTCGTACTTGGTTTGCAACACGTTGGAACTCGGGAGATAGTTCTGTTTTGTGACAAACGGAACAGTCGGTGTGATCGAGAAATGACCGCCCTACTACGGATGTGAGCGGAGAGCCACAGAAGATCCGACCTGATTCCGACCTTGTTCTTGTCAAGGATCCTAGCGAACACGGAAGGGGAATCAAAGTTTGGAATACAGTAACTTTCCACTAGATGCAAATAGTGCAGGCAGAGTGAGCGAACCTCGGATGGTGGGAAGGAGGTGTGAATGATAGCGAGCTGACTCGGACGCGCCATCCTCAACAGGTCGTGCATCCCAAGATCCCAATATCACAGACCCGATATGCAAATAGGGGACTCACCCGAACCATCTAAGCTGATCTACAAAGGATCAAATCAGACATCGATGTGGATGCGGAGGGTAGATTTACCAGAGCTGCGGTTCTCAGATTGCCGATGCTGAGATACAGTAACGGGTCAGATTGTTCGATAGGATCCAAAAGTTGCACATACAGGCCATGGTCAGCAATCGGGAGGTAGCCGCGTTCTGGTGTGGGCGTTTGGACATTCATGGTTGGTTTCTGGGAGAGCGTTCAGCCTGAGTCATTTCAGGAGTTACGCCGGGAACCAAAGTTGGCATCACGACTACACGGTGGCCGGGCCGCTACTACCAACCGACGACAGGCCACACATGATGAGGACTTGAAAGTCCCCGAGAGCGAAATCCTTGTCGTCGCCCGCATTTTGGCCATGAACCATTGTCATCGTTGCCGCCACTACGTTCCACTGAGTAGTCAACACCAGCAACAGGTCTTTGCAGGCCATCTTGATACTCCTGCTAACCCCCCTGTAGATGGCTAATATTTGGGTTTTTGCGCTCGCTCAGAACAGCTCCCGATGAAAACGTGTTCATTGTCTTTTCCCAGGCTGCCCCGCAAAATTAGTCTCCACGCAATACGGCCCACCCAGCCTCAAGTTGGTACATGTCTATCATGTATCTTCATCAGCACCTATAATCTTTTCTATTCACTAGGCTAAGATCAGGCATACCGGGCGCATTTATGTAAATAGCATTGTGCTATACCTACGTAGTCCTAAAGTTAGGTTTGTTCTGACTGTAAAGATTGTTCAGTGCGACGCCGCGCAGACCAATCCCTTGCTCTTGCCCTGCGAGCTTCCTTTATAACATCTTCATCACTGTTGTAACCCTGAATGCTCGGCGCGTCCGTGACGTTTTCCGGTTCCTCTGTCAGCTTATCCACTGACTCCCCACCATCGGAATCGCTGTCCCCATAGCCAGCGAGCCCTCCGAGGGGTGTGAGAGTCATTGGAGGCTGGATCTTTTCCGCTTCCTCCGCTTGATGTTGCTTCGCTCTCTCCTTTTCTGTTCTCCAAGCTCGAGACCAGCGTCCCCTCAAAAAGGAGAATCTTTTGTCAGTACCGTAATTGGCTAATATCCTCATCTCCAGTTGGGGAGGATTCGGAGATGAAATTATATGAGCGGCTGTCCTACGAATGAGCTCTCGCTGTGTTTCGTCCGGCTGTACGGCGTTCGTGAGAAGAAACCGAAAGAAAAAATGATGGGGATCCGAACGTCACCTCCTCGTCGCTGCCTCCCCATGGATCTGGATCCTCTTTGTTATCCATGGCCGCAAGTACTTTTAATCTTTCTTCTCGACCACGGTCGATCAACTTGCGCCGCTTCTCGCGACGATAATCTTCGAGTTCATCGGGGGAAAAGAAGAACATATCTTCGGAGTCCGAAGGAAGGTCTGACCACCCGCTTGGGGAAAGTGGCCTGGCTTGTGGTATACTCTCTGACTTGAAGTCGGGCAAATGATCCAGTAGAAGCCGGACATCGTACCTGTCATGCGTACAGTGAGGCCAAGATCAATGGTAGAGGGAGAAGAGAGAGAAAAGTCACTCCTTCCGAGGAGGAATGGACTGGGTGCCATGTGCCGACACTTTTACTCCTACCTTCGGGGTTCCGTTAAATAACACATGTGGTCTACATTTCCACCGAAAAACGCAGCTCGTGGGCATACCTACCTATCTACCCACAACAGGGGCTGGTGCAACTTGTGAGTGTCAACAGTGTCCGCGTCATTTGAATGTTCTGGTGGCCCCCAACGAATGAGACCAGATCCTGATTTATCGGTCATCATGAGAGATGGGCCCTGACACTCGAGGGAGCGTGCAGACACCGCGGGCGGTCCGCGGATCACGTCTGCTTCGTAAGCTTGGATATAGAGACAAGAGTCGGGGGCGGTAGAACCGGCGGGATTTCCGGCGCTGAATGTTGAGTGAACATGAGATGTGCCAGCTGTGTGTGCGAACTGCTCCCATTGACAGTCATCGTCACGAACGGGTTTTCGGTGCTTTCGTTTGTGCATTATCACGGCCAACGAGAAGTGATAGTTTGAGACCTCGAGCTCGACGCCTGCGATGGTGCGCTTAGTTAGTCTGAGTGACAAGCTTATGAATGTCGAACTTAGTCAAGAGGCGCTGGTGGATTACGTAATGTGCACACGAAGCACTGTGCCCACATCACTGATGCACAATACAGCAAGGTCAACGAGCATTTTCGCCGCCTGGGCCAGGCCGTTACCCGAGTCACAACGCAACTTGTACGGTCTGTATCACCGAGCAAATATCTCTTCCCGGTACCCGTGATAGTAGTGCACTTCGGCAGCCAGACTAGCTAACGGTGTCGCTGAATCGACAAAGATGGATGATGGGCGATTCCCCAAGCTGATCGTCTTTGACCTGGAGTACGTTCGTCCAACCTGTTCGCACACATGTCCGACTCACAGAAGTCCAAGTTTTACATTATGGGAATTTTGGATAGATGCCCACGTAGAGCCGCCCTTGAAGCAGGACCCCACTGGAGTTGTCTATGACAGCGCCAACGATCCGACGAGAGTAGAGTTTTACAAGGATGTCCCAGAGATCTTGCGTGGACTGACGAGCAAGTCAGAGGTTACTGTCGCAGCTGCATCGAGAACGTCTGCACCCAAACTGTGAGTCAGTTTCACGGGAGAAACGCTGACAGTACTTGGTCTTACCCGGGAAGTGCACGGGAGGCTCTCCGACTTATCAAGATTCCCGTATCTTCCTCAGTTGGAAAAGATATCACCAACGTCCCTGATACTAATAGAGTCAAAATGCTCCCTGCAATTGATTTCTTTGATCACCTGGAAATATATCCCGGATCCAAGATTGCTCATTTCAAACAACTTCACAAAATCTCCGGTATACCATATAGTGAGATGGTGAGGGTGCTACCATATCGAACTCTGTTATCACCTGCTGACCTGGTAAATAGCTTTTCTTTGATGACGAATCGAGAAACGAAGAGGTGGATACTCAGCTCGGTATGTGAGTATTCTTGTTGAAAAGGACATCCTCACACGGTCTCGTTTGAAGGTGTCACATTTTTTTGGGTCAAGGATGGAGTAGATTGGGACTGTTTCCAGAAAGGTCTTCAGGAATGGAGGAAAAGGCATGTCGGAGATGATAGTGCTTCGAGCTAGTCGCCATTAGAGGTAAGTCGGCAGAACCATCGAATTGGCTTATGCCCCCTTGTCCCATGGCATGGGTCGGATGAACGGTGTCATAACGACTGGAAGGATCATGGTACGTTCCGTAAAGAAATCCCTATTAGCGGATAATACAATCGTTGTTATGTTCCTAGTTCGACAGTATCAGCCTATCGTAGAAGATCACCGAGAATCTGATACATGCATGCATTCTCAACTTCGTCCACCCCATGTTATAGGTGTTTCACCATACTGTTTGACCATAGAGCGACAAATGCCACGCGCCCCGTATTCTGGCAATCAGGATCAACAGCAAAGCGTCCTGGAAATGTATCGCTTGTTGTTCTGTTCAACTCGTTTTCTGCTATGCGTAAGTTATATACGGGTGTGGCCGGTGGCCGGTGGCCAAATCAGCTCACTGGCCTAGATGTACGGGCAAAGACTTTCCTACGCTGAAGCTAAGTAGGTCACAAGGGTTCCGGAGAATGCTTGGCGTATACTCCTGAACGCATGAGCGCTTTCGCGATTGGTGGGTTTCCCCTATCGAAGAACACCATTGTCTGATCTATCACCCTTGCTGGTACGGACGAGCACATAATGTTGCCCATCGCGGTATGGGATTATCTCACTTATGGCGTTGTTCATCATCACGCCATACAGGCCTGACCGCGTTTTCAAGGTTGCCGTGATCCTTTCCGAGTAATTCCGTCGCGGAAGCCTTGTTTGCGATAAGGACAGGCCCTTTGGTTGGGGAGATAAGGTGGGACATTTAACCAATTCATCTTACGAATGCGACTCTCCGCAGCATCACGTCGATCAATGTTTCCAATCATTCACTTGCTGTAAACAGAATTCAAGTGACGATTGACAGTTCCCAAAGAGCATAATCAAGTTGACATCTCATTGGTGGGTAAATTGTCGACACCTAAACAGTTTACTTGTTTTTGATATTCGGGAATATCCATTCTAGGAGCTGCGATACGAAGCCGACCGAAGCTGAGGGCAGGGCGACGAAGAGATATAAAAGCATGCTTTCGTTCTGAGTTTGTTCTACAAGCCACTGCCCACTCTTCACCTCTCACCGAAACAAGATGTCGAAGAAGACCGCCAAGACTGGTCAGTCTTTCCGCTTGGTTGGACTGCCCCGGGTCGATGCTGACCACGTCCTTCATGTTCTCCACTTAGCTATACCTGCCACTGGTGCTAATGCCAAGCCCGCACCTCCTTCAAAGGGGGCCACTTCTCCCCCTGCCGTTAGTTCAAGTCGTTGACCTCACCGCGATACTTGACTCACACCATTCCAGAGCAAAGCAGCGCCAGCGAGTCCTGAGTCCCCTCCCGCGAAAGCCAAGGGTGGTGGTAAGGCGCCGAAGAAGAAATAAACCTCTATGGGGTTTGCGAACAACTCTCTTCTCACCTATTGTACAATACCAATGCGATGGATCCCCTTGGAGCACGTTCTGTTGATTGACCCCCTCTGGGTGGATACCTGTATCAATTTCTGGGGCGAGTACGACGGAAGTCACTAAGAGTATGCTGTAGACATGTTATACTGAGGAATCACACTGCCTTGTCTTTCTCAATGCTCATACCCGGGAAGGTACGCGGACTCATCGACATCGCTGTAGCTCGATCAACTTGAGTATGTAGCGGTTGATCCTTTTTGGCGCAACAGCAATTTTATCGAAGAAAATTAGCAGATCCTCTTGAACCATCCTAAACCATTCATAGGTCGAGGAATGGTAAGCTACCATAACGACACATGCCTCCCAAGGCATCTTTACATAAGCACAACTATCACGGGGCTGCGATGCGACACTTGGTAGTTTTCCCATTTACGTCGTTTACTGCTGCCAGTCTCTTTGGCGCCGGCGGGCTGGCAAGTTTATACCTTGGACTCTGCGAGCAGAACCGTGTCTTTGTACGAGTCATTAACCCGGGTCTTGTTCACCTCAATCCTCATCGATTCCCGATTGCGAGTCCGCAGCAAGCATGGCGCCAACGTGCCCTTCGCAGAATACTCAAGCCGTCGATCAAAGCAGTTTTTGGAGTTCCGGAGACTTGAACTGGGACGAGCATAGAATTGGCTGGGCCATTGCTGGAGGCTGCGCAGCACTCGTGAGTCCAAGTCTCGTTCCTCGATGCTCGTTCTCATGACACCTTCTCAGACGGTTCTCATCTCTCTCGTTTCAGTTTTGCAACACTGTCGGTGAGTTATAGGTGACTCGTCAAGTCTGCTGTCGTAGATGAATCCTCTTTCTAGCAACTATAACAAGCCTAATGAACAGCGACAAGTGTGAGTGTCAAAGTCTTGCGCAACCGAACTAGATCAATGAACTGATTTATGTTAGCCTACGAGTTTTGTATATGCCGCCGGTTTACGCCGTCATCTCCTTCTTCTCATATCGGTTCTTCCGGAGTTATACCTATTACAGCCTCGTAGAATCAGGTGAGTTGTGACTTTGCTGCCTCATTGACGTAACTCATGGTAGATTTTTCAGCGTATGAGGTGAGCTTTGTTGTCCTCGCAGAACTCCTATCTAAAGCGTAGTAGGCAATCACCCTGAGCGCTTTCCTGTGAGTATCCAGTTTTTTTTACTACATCTCTGGTTGAGCATTCTCATCGCAGATTGCTCTTGATTGAGTATGTGGCGGATACTGCATCTGGTCACAATGCTCTGAAGGCCATGGAGCGCAAAGACAAAAGACCACTTCCAATACCTGTGATTTCTTCGATGTTCTGTTGCTAGTATAATTCTAACTCTTCCCATAGTTGTGTTGTTGGAGATATCGTCCAACCAAGGTTAGCCACATGTTCGATGCTTCTGAACGCATTACTTACTCTGTTCATTGCTCATTAGGCATATTTCATGTACACCGTCAAGGTACGCCCGTCGACACCCCCGCGAGGTAATATCACTTTAACCGTTTGCAGTGGGCCGTCCTGCAATATGTGATCATCCGGCCAGGTGATTTCTTTCTCTGACTTGTTTGTAGACAGAGCGCTAAACCACCGACAAAGCGTGCTCTATTGCGGGCATAATCTGTGAAGTATACAATGTCCTCTGTCCGGCGGGTCCATACAGTGTATACTTTGCCGATGTCTACCTGGAGGTGATCGACTTCATCAGCATAAGGTATGTCTCCATTGTCCCACGTAATACTCATTATCTGAACGTTGATTAGCATCGCTCTATATGGGTTGCTCCTATTTTATGGTCTCACCAAAGATGAGCTCCAAGGACGGCGGCCCCTAGCAAAATTTTTGTCCATCAAGCTTATCGTCATGTTCACGTTTTATCAATCCTTTGTTGTGAGTGATTTTTTATACCGGTAGAGTGCTTCTTGTGATCCTCTGCTCCCATGAAACAGTTCAGCGCGCTTGAAGGGTCAGTCATCAAGTGTGAGTCTTTTGATCAGTCCCTGTTGAAGATTTTTACAGTTTCGCCTTTTCCTTTTCTGCAGCTACACAATACTGGACAGCGACCAACATTGCAGACGGTTTGACTGCTCTGACCATCTGCATCGAGGTAAGGTTCAACGTCGACAACCTTGAACTAAGTTAAATTTGTGACTCCAAGATGGTATTCTTCTCTTTGCTGATGATGTGGGCATATACTTGGAATGAGTACAAAGTTGAAGGCGCCCCCAAGACCAGCATTTGGCGCCCGCTGTGGGATAGGTGTGTCAGTTCACTTCCACATGGCACGTCGCTAACTGACCTGTACAGCATCAACTTCAGTATGCAGGTTTCTCTTTACGTCTTTAGCTTCTGACATTCTCGTAGCGGATTTTCTCGTGGAAATCTTTGGATCTCTCAAATTTTTCTTCGGCTGCGCCAGTGGCAAACCCTCCACTCATTCCGGCCGTCGACCAAATGCTGCACCTGTCGGTGGCTACAACAAGAGAATGGATTTTGGTCAAGCATTTGGTATTGACGGTAGTAAGTATCCGGCAGACGTGGTTTCGACCGGCCGCGACTCTTTAGCTACTCGTCCACGTGCTAGTTATGATGAAGAGGTCCACTTGGCTCCTTATCCATACAGCGATCTACGCAGCGCTGACAGTGCAAGCCCGATTGTCCAGTAGTTTATGACCGTTGGTCACATATTAGATTGTTGTTCACGTTTCGGAGGACAGTTCTCTCGTCAGGTGGCGCTGCTGACGATAATTTAGCTTGGATACACGAAAATTCTTCTTTCTACTTGTCTATTACTCTTATCTGGTCTTACCATCTGCACTCCTTACATGATGTGTATTACATGTCACGCCAGTTCTTTGCTGCTTTTACATAGTCATCATTCCATCAACCTGATCTGGGAAGAGTAGACTCGAGGACTGATTGCACGCGTGTAATTCCAGTAGGAAGCACTGGTATCAATACTTCTCTAGTAGCACATGTCCAGGGACTCACGTTGCGGCGGCGGGTTGTCTGGCGGCTCGCCCTCAAAGCCTCTTCTCGCTCCTTGATAAATCGTGCCTCCGTCTCCGCTGGATTTTCCAAATTTCCAGACTTCGTCAACTGGGGCTAAGCCCTACAAATCGTCCCTAGTCGTTTGTAGCGGTCGATCATGAGCTCTCTGACATAGTCGTCTAAAGCATAAGTTTGACAAAATGATTTTGCATCAAGGGTAGTCTCAAATATCCGGAAAACGATGAGCGTTCGCCCGAGGTGTCATGGAGATCAGTCGACGAAATAATCTCAATCTTCACATGAATTCAATTCTGAAAACGTGATTCGCAGACCCATTCACGCACTACTGTATGCTCTGAAAGCCTGCTCGTTTCTCGGAGATGAAATTCACAGCCAAAGCGAACAAAGGCTGTCGGTCATTGGCACCCTTCTTATATATCACAAACTGCGAGTATCTTTTGTCCAATTTACTCGGCACTCTTTTTTTTGATCCGGAAACCCCGCGACTCCGACATGTCGTTCTGTCAAGTCTGGTTGTCCCGTCTACTCGATGAGAGGGTCGGCGTTGGATCGACCATCGGCCCTAGGAAGAAGCAATACGATCAACGGACACGATACATCATACAACCTCTCCCTCATAAAAAAACGAGTCTCACTTAAATCAAAGAACACGATCGGTCGCGACCTAGTCAGAATGACAAGCCTGTCCTCGAAAGCCGACAGCGCAGTCGGCGAAGCTGGTCGAAGCCCGCTAGGCAGCCAGAACATTCTCTTCGACCCACGGTAAACCCAGCCTTCCTGGCCATCCACAGAGTACGTTGACCGGAGGTATCTGTCGTAGACAATGTGGGAGTCCGAATGCGAAACGAGATGCGGGCATGAGGGCGTGGATGTCGGAGGGATGGTTAGTGTGTCCGAGGGAGTGAGCTCTTTGATGGTAGTCTGGGGTGCCTTGGGCTCGGGCTCGGAGGCTGCATTTGGGACGAGCAAAGCAGACTCCACAGGTATGGAATCGGCCGGAGCTACCATATCATCCTGTGCGCCGAGACCATCGCCACGTATAGTCAGACTAGTCGAGCCGTCTGAGGGCTCAGACCCAGGGAGATCGGAAAGCTGAGTAGAAATGTTGGTAGTAATGATACTGGCAGCCGCACTATCCACCAACGTTTCCTGCTCAGCATACTCGGCAAGGCAACGGGTCAAATCCCAAGTGCAAATGACGCCTTTTACGCTGCGGGTGCAGATAGATCGATAGCCTTTGGTGAAATTGATGAAGTCAACGCCATCCGGATCGCTGACAGCATCACCCGATGTCTCCTTGGGTGAAATACAGTGCGGGGCGACGTCGGGATACGATGGGTCCCAAATAAACATGGAACCATCCTCATGACCAACGATAACAATGAGGGCTTCGTTGGGCGCAGCGAGCGCCAAGACCTTGGAGACTGAACACTCGATGTGATGTACGACATCGCCGTTCTCCACCAACCGTATCTCCACACAACCTTTATCACTTCCCACAACCAAAGTGACACTTCCTGGTAGGAATTCTAGCGCCGTGACAGCGGCATGTCCCGTCGTGATTGTCGTCTTGCAGAACACGGATGGGAGTTCCCAGACTTGGATGACCCCTTCACCATGCGCGCAGGCAAAAAGTTCGCTCTCCGAAGAAAATCTACTGCATGTGATGTCGAAAAAGCCTGGAATGCGTTTAAGGCGGACGCCCGTGGACGCATTGTAGATGTGGATGCTGAAGCTCTTGTCGACGTTCCATGTGTATTCCGCCCAGTAGGCAAAGTATCTCGAGTCAGGTGATGGGACAGCGCCGACTTTTCCTAATGTGTCACCTCCCGTCTCCAGATCCTTGACCAACGTGCCGGCAGGCGTGATTAGCTGGAGACCGACCATTTGTTTGACAAGTAGGCTGTGTCCATCCAGGGCGGGCCAGAAGCCCTCAGCTATTCTCTTGAAGACAATTTGAAAGGTTTTCCAGTCACTCCTCGGAGAAGTATTCCAGATCTTGATGATACCATTGTCAGCGGACGTTACCAACAGTGTCGTGTCAAGTGTCATCGCAATGGCGGTGAAGTCATCATCGGAATCGTCCGCGAACAATGGCGGTGCGTCCAAAGTTGAGGGCGTCGCTAGTGGATGGCGCACCATTGACCAGCTTTTCTGCGGTGTAAAGTGCTCTAGAAACAAGAGGGAAGAGCCAAGAGCACAACCCATGCTCTTTCCATCAGGTGAAGGCGCCGCGTAGAGGACAGTACCGTCGTCTGTCTCTGCCAAGCGGCCAACCAGACCTGCAGGGACAAACCTGGCCAATTTCGCATACCACGCCGGGAACATCGTTGCCGCTTTTCGGAAGTAGCGGTTCACCGACCAGATACGCTGCTGAGACTTTCGATTCGAAGAACTAGTCTCCGACATGTAGATATCCATGTTGCATACGGAGACAATGTACTTATTATCTGCAGTAATCCAGACTTGGCGTATGGGCTTCTTGTGCATTCTGGCGAATGTCCGGAGGCAGAGTCCAGTGCGTGTGTCCCAGAGACGGACGGTCTGGTCGTCGGAGCCAGATGCAATGCTCCCATTGTCAGGCGAAAACGAAATGCTATTTACTTTGGATGTGTGACCTTGGAATATACGGACCCGCTGGCCCGAGTGCACATCAGACGTTATGATCGACATATCGTCTGAGCCCGAGGCAATCAAGTCATCGCTGAACGAAAACAAGAGACATAGAATGAGTCCTTCATGTTGTGCGAGTGAATGCTTGAGACTCCCAGTGGAGATTTCCCAAATGTGGACAGTCCCATCTACTGCCCCAGAGGCAATGAAGAGGCTGTTCTGCGAAAAGGTAAGCACCATCACTGAAGCATGATGGGGACTTTGGCTCGGGTCCAAAGGCCGCTGCCCTGTGGTAACATCCCAAATGTCGATTGCTCCCGTGTCATAGCCGATGGCGACGTAGTCTCCGGAGGGAGAAAAAATGACGGGACAGGACGAAGTGCCGTTGCCGCGAAAGTGACCAGTATTACTGCCGGTAAGCGTGTCCCATAGCTGCACCCCTGAGGTATCACCAGCGGATGCAATCAGGCGTCCTGATGAAGAGATGGCGAGAGATTTAATGGCGGCACCGGTGGATACCGAACGAAGGCAGAGCTTCCAGTGATCATCAAGACCGTACGTGATCACAAACTTATTCTTCAGTTCATGTGCATAAGTAGTTCGGATTTTAACGAGCATTGGTACGCAGGGAAGAGCATAGTAAACTTGCAGCGCTGCTTGCTGGATGGAATCATAACACATGAGCACCAGTCTTTCCGCATCGCGAAACAACGACAGCGTTTCTTCATATGGATTTGGCGAGCGCTGCAGTAAAACTCAGGTACGGCTACACGACAAGTGGTCATTCTTACCTTGAGCCAGTCCGCAGCCTCACGCAAGCTTAACACAGCACTATCCAACTCGCCTGTCAGGCTGAGTACTTCAATCCAGTTGAGAAGATATTGGTTGGCAAAGGCTTGAAGGCACAGAATGAGGGCATTGTCCGTTTTTCGATCCCATGGGACATGAGAGAGATGATGGGCAAACCAGCGACAAGCATAGCGAACACCCTCTTTAATACGAAGCTTCCATCGCTTGTCCAAGTTTTCAATTTCGCGATTTAGGATGGATGGATCGCCTAAACTGCACATGTCGACCGTGAGATGCCGGATCATCAACTCTAAGCATGCACGGGCGAGGGTGCTATGAAAAACGACAGGGTCTACGAAATATTGTCGAGATCGATGGGAACAGGTGAGGAAGTCGCGAAATGAGGTGTGATAAACGTAAACTGCGCCGTCGTTTTCAGTACCCGAGTCTGAGATCACTAATACGGAGGAAAGATTCTTGACAATGTAAGATGTGTCGAACTGGAACTTCCAAAGCAAGTCGCTAAGACCGCGGGTAGAGAGCGGCCGGAAGGCAAAGACAACTAATCCAAGTACCAGGTCAACTTTCTCCACGTCCGGGATCGTAGAAAGAGCATCTGAGTACAATGCGTCGAGAGGCGAGTGGACGAGTGCGCTTTCTGCGCTCGCGCTGTTTTGAAGGACTTGAAGGACTGCTTGCAGCTGCGTGACAGGCGAACCATGGTCTATACCTACATATTTGACCACTGTGGTGGCAAAGATAAACAACCCAGCCGCCTTTTGCACGATCATCTCGATCTCATCCTCGGATGGCCACGGCAGAGGACAGTTGCCGACAGACATGGTATCCATGGACTCTGAATCCTGGAGGTCGTGAAAGGATTGACGAAGATAGGCTCTAATGTCGTCATCAACAGCAAAGTCCCGCAGCTGGAATGAACGAGTCATGCTCCGCAGCTCTGAATGCTGGAATGTCTGGACAATATGTGGTTCAGCTCTGCTCGTGAACAAGACCTTGAGCGGCCAGCGACAACGACGCAAGATCCCGGAGAGGAGGTGGACGATCTCATTCGCCATTTTCACGTCGTCACATTCGTCAAGTGAGTCGACAACAATCAGAACCGGATCGGGAAGGGAACTCGGGGAAGACATGATCGGCTCCTGGAGAAGCCTGCGCGCTTGCTCTAGTAGTACCTTGGTGGGGATCGTGGCATCCGCATCAAGGGCATCAAGCAATGCTGGCCTGATGGACGGTGCGAACACCAATATCTGATAGGCAAGTGTCGGGAAGAATCCCTTTGCCTTTCTACGTAATATCTCCTTCCGCGAGAAAAAGAAGCTTGCTGCCAGTCGGCGCTGACTTGCATACTTCTCTGCGATGCTCTGCGCGACGGCTGATTTTCCGGAGCCTGCAAGACCGCTCAACCAGCATATGGGCTGGTCGCAATTGGGGTTGTCGACCCACTCCGCGAGGCGTGCAAGTAGCTCGAGTCGTGTACCTGGAAGGCAGGCTGGAGCGGGATGACGATCAATGGAGTCAAATGCCGCGCCGGGCACACTGGCACGGTGTAGATTTCCTAGTCCTTCCGGTAGTAGATACCGTTACTAACTTGACCAACACAGCGCAAGCTAGGATTCTCACCCAAGCTGCCTTGGAAGACTCGATTGCCATGCACGATAGTATTGAGTGTATAGTTGCCCTGTACATTTGTTTTGGAATAGATGTATTGGTCCCTGTGGACTTCGCTGAACGTCGAATGACTGGCATCGATATTGGATGTGTTGTTGAACATGGTCCAAGTTTTGATCAAAACACGTGGCTGTCCAAGTTCTGGTTTGTAATTGGCGCTGACTCATGCCTCAGGCCTCAACTTCAACAAGTTTAAGAGATAACCACTAACGACCTACAACAACGTCGTATTAGATGTTGGCAATAATCTGGTTTCATCATGATGAGACGCGCGAATCGCTGCGGGAACGCAGCTTTAACTCGTCCAAATACTAAGGATCCTCGAATCAGGACGACGTCGAGGCAATCTGAATCTGCATAAGGACCAAAGGAGAGTTCACCGAATGGAAACTCGCCAACGGACCAAAACCACACCGTTGCAAATTTCCACAGTCTTCCACACGGGATACCCTCTGCACGCTTGTTCATCATGTGAAGGACGTCAACTGCGACCGCATCCCGGTATTCGCCATGTTTGTCTGGGTGGCGCTGGCAGCTCTCATGCGTTCACGCACTTGCTGCTACTTACGCTCTAAATTAACAGCTTGGTGCGTACGTCATCCAACGTCTACAACATCTAACACTAGCTTCATTTGTGGAAACGGCACATTCTCATCGCAAAATGGATGTAACGCATCGTGCTGGGGCCGTTATCTAGGCGGAAATAGCGTGAGCTCCTCTACTTGGCAACTTGCGATCGTTTCGAATTGCGGGCCAACTGATTCTGGCAATCCACAAGACCCCGTCCTTCTTCCAGACCCTAATGAAACTTTCCAGGGGTTACGCGGCAACCCCTTGATCTCTAACGCTCGACTTTTTACTACACGGCCCTTGAATTACCCGTGCCCTTGATATTTCTGTACATAAATCGTGAGGGACGGACAAGAACTATGTCCCGCCCTCAAGACGGATAATCGGTGGAAACTGGCTTGGTGGTAAATGATTCTTTTCCCATCAGATGTATTGTCTGACTGCAATTTCTCTGTTTGCAGACCCTCCGCACAATGTCATCATATACATCGTCCTCTGTTGAAACACTGGTCGATGAACCGCCTAAGCGGCTTTCGTCGATACGCAAAGCGGTGCTACTGTCCGCGTTCTGTTTCGCACAATCCTTGGACGCTTTCAACAATGCAGCAATTTTCCCTGCAATACCTGCTCTCGAGAGGTCGATGGGTTTTACCCAGAGTCAGTCCGCTTGGATCCTTAGTGGGTTCCAACTCACGTTTGCTTCGTTTCTCTTGATTGTATGTCTCATAACCTTCTCACTCACCACATGATCTGACTCGCTCTCAAAGAGCGGACGGATAAGCGACGTCTATAATCCAAGTAAGTCCAGTTTCAGTGGTCCAGATAGTTTACTCAAAAAGCGTTAGAAAATGCCTTCATCATAGGCATGGCTTTTCTAGGATTTTTTGCTCTCTGTGCTGGCTTTGTGAATAACAAGGTCGCGATCATTGTATTAAGAGCGCTCATGGGCATCGGTAAGTAAGACGCTAGAGGGAATTGGGTGTATTAACATACACCACAGCGTCTGCAATGTCAATACCTTCTGCTCTCGCACTCTTGGTTCATGTTTTCCCGGAACCTCTTGAACAAGCTCGGGCAATCAATGTCTTGGGAGGCTGTGGCGCAGTTGCAGATGGTGAGTCTTGGCATGTTCCCAGCTTTTCAAACAACAGTGTGACATGCGTAGTGCTCGGGCTCCTCATCGGAGCGGTCCTTGTCGAATACGCCTCCTACCACTGGGTTTTCTGGTTTGTTGCGATCGTCGCCATTCCGGTTGCCTTCGGTTGTCTATTCATAATCCCTCCGGAAATTGCGCTTTCTCGGAATGAGCCTGACACACACAGTGCAAAATGGAAGAGTCTTGATCTGATCGGAATTTCGATTTTAACTGGTGTGTCTCATCTGTATGAAATACTAGTCGCATACAGTACTCATATACCACCGCCAGTTGCACTCATTCTTTTCATCTATGCAGTGACGTCAGGATCAGCGGATGGCTGGGCCACTGCAAGAGTCCTCACTCCCTTGATCATATCAATATTTCTCATTGTTGTGTTTTTCTATTGGGAAACACTAATACCTGTCGACAATGCGGCGATGTACGTCACACTTTCTGTTACTCGTGTCCGTGAGTTCATCGTTTTCCGGCATAGACCCCCTCGCACATGGTTCTACAACAACTTCTTCGTCCTCTTTTGTTCTGCACTGTTGCCATTCTTTTGGTGGAACTCGCTCTTCTTCGTTTTCACGACATTCTGGCAGGATGTATTTCACTGGACGTCCATCTCAACTGTAGTTCATATGTAGGTGTCCGCTCTGGAGGTACAAACCATCATTTTGATAGTCCTTTAGGTTCCCGATCGGTGTGGCTGCCTTGATGATGAGTTTCACAGGGCCGCTGTCTAGGATGTTTAGCCCGAAGTGGATCATTCTCACTGGTCTTTCTATGGTAGCCATAGCCACCCTCCTATTTGCTGCAGGTGGTCGTCGGCCAGAGGGTTACTGGCCCTACATATTTCCTGCTTTCACTCTTGGTAGTGCTGGCACGATGTTGATATATAGCCATACAAAGTAAGTAGGATGTGTTCCTATCCCCTGCGTCACATCTGATGATAATGGTTTCACAGCATTGCTATCTTCCAGGCTGCGCCTGCATCCATGGCAGGCACGGTAGGGGCAATCTCCAATGGCGCTCTCCAACTTGGTTCTGCGGTTGGGCTTGCGGCATTTACCGCGATCAAAACGTCCGTGGAGATTACCCATGGTGGCCCGCAAAAGTACCATGGGCGTGCAGCCGCATTCTGGTTTCTTTTGGGAATCATATTAATCGAAATTCTCATCGTATCCTACTTTTACCGAAGGGGGATGGACCACGGACCACAACCAAAAGTTGATGACCGCGATAACAGTACCTCGGGCGAAAAGTCCATGGAGACCGAAGAAGTCAAAAAGGATGCATTATCGATGCAGGAGGGGCACGTGCACCGACTCTCACTCCCAAGATCAAACTATAACCATAGCGATAGTACCATGCAACACATCGGAGAAGCATTTTGAACCTATGCAACCTATAGGTCACGTTTTTGCGAAGCTCCAGTAGATACTCCATTCACCGGATCCGCGATTTTGAGGACAGACATTCCATTACTTCACACTTCGTACTCCTTCCGGTTACAACTTACAACAGGAAGACAATTGACTCGTGTAAAAATTGAGGCGACGTCAACCTATTGGATGGATGAAACGGAGGAAAGAAGGAACCCACTCTCATTCATAAATATTTCGTGTCGCTGCAGGTAGATCTATCTATACTCTTACTTGTTGCACTTTGTGCCCAACATGTCATTCATTTATAATATACTTATGGTAGCTTCCCGACTTTAGACAAGTTGATCAGCTCGTAACGTTACACACATCTCGGTTGAAGCGCTCTCGCGTTCATCGGACGATGCAACAAAAACCAGCTGCATCATGATATCAGGTGTCTGCTCAGAAGCTCGGACGCTCCCGGCGACCATGAATTGTATGTACGCAATTCATAGACTCGGGGCTCGTCGGAGAGTCGTTTTCGCTACTCGGAGACCGACGAAACATGAGCACGACAACCCTCGTCATATGCATGGCAGTGCTGTATTCAACTCAGACGGATTCCATCCGCCGCTCACGTCGTCCAACCCGCGTAGTCAAGGCGATAAGCTCGGCGTGCAAGATGCATCTCGAGATCGTCTCGAAAACAGCGGAATTGCTCGGCTCTTTGGGCGGTCAGCGCATCAATACAACACGCGGGGTTTCTGATATTCGTTTCAAGGTCCAATGCACACGTCGTGCTTATAACACTACGCGGCACTCATGCGATCCCGAGTCAACACCACGCGAGAGACTATTCGATTCGAAGCAGTAACTTTGATGACGCCAGTTGTCAACAAAAACCTGTGCTCGCCTTTTAACCGTGCCTTGAGGATGCAAGACATAAAATGGCCCTCGACGACGACGAATTGTCAAGTAGATTCCTAGAGTGCATCTCCGTCACAAGCCAGCAACTGTGGGCGACGGCATGACTACACTTTTCCTTGTGATTTTTCGCGTTAGGTTGGCGGCGTGTAAGCATATCCATCCAAGCAGGCCTTTGTGGCGCTCGGCCTCACACGGCAGGACCTTAGTCAGCGTGTATGACATGCTCAAAATAGTGTGGCCCGGGACCAGCACGTCGTCGGAATTACCCTCGTTCAACAACATTTCCTTCGAGAAAAATAACAATGATATTTATCTAGGTATTTCAGAACCCTACTAGTAGCTAGCGTTTCATAAGCTTTTTTGTGGAGTTTTGTGGTGTGAAACACAGGACAGAAGTGCAGCGCCCGGCCACACGATGGTGTTGTGCCAAACTACGACATGGGTAATTTCTACGATGACATTCCCCAGTGGCTTTTCGAATGGATCAAGAAACAAAACATGTTCTGGGTTGCCACCGCCCCGCTTAGCGCACAAGGCCATATCAATGTTTCACCTAAAGGGACAGCCGACTGCTTCCATGTGGTCAACTCAACGCAGGTCTGGTATGAGGACCTCACTGGTAGCGGTATGTGACGTATACACCTCTTAGTATGCAGTCGATCCATTCTCATCGACTCCAAACACGGTGAACTTTACTGGCAGGCGTAGAGACCATCTCCCATGTTCGGGAGAATGGCCGCATAACGGTCATGTTTTGTGCTTTGGAGGGTCCTCCTAGGATCCTGAGGCTCTTCGGTGTCGGTATGTGCCTTTGAGCCTTGTTGCATTCTGGCAACTAGCCATTTCATTCGTACTGAGACAGTTCCCTGACGTAGGTACTGTGCACGAATATGGCTCGCCCGAGTACAATAGGCTTATCCCCGCAACGTCCCGCAAGCCAGGTTCCCGAGCTGTCATTGTTATCGATGTCTATCAAGTAGGGTCGGTGCGTATCCGCTTACTTGTATCCGTCGGCCACCTTATTGGCTCTGACCTTCCTCCATCAGTCATGCGGATATGCAGTCCCGTTATACGACTTCGTCATGCATCGCACACAGCTCTCCCGGATCGCATACAAGGTTGAAACCGTGGACAGGATGCTTGCCGCTTCTCGCGACCAACAGCGCCCAGATCAAGAGGAGGATCTTCCACGCTCCACAGAAAATGGCGATGATAAAGAGTCGAAACCACAATTGTCTCTCCGCACGTACTGGCTACTCAAGAATATGAACTCTCTGGACGGTCTCCCGGGCTTGCTCACAGCCCCGGACGCTGTTCTTAGCATGACTCCGCAGAGCCACTTCGATAAAGATTGTCCCCGGCCGATGTTGCGTCGCAACACGGGGGGTTCCGACACAGTCCGAGACCGCAAGTGGTTTGTATCGGGGTTCGTTTTAGGAGCAGTCACTGTGTTTGCGATCACTAGATTCGCGAGAGGTTTGAAGGAGTAAAAGAGATACACCGATACCTTCAATATCGAGCTGAAACATTTGCATGTCATCCATTACAAGTTATGCAATCATCGCCACTTAGTGATAGTTATACACCCACACGCACAGCCGGGGTACACAACACCTCTCATGAAACAGAAGCTCTGCGAGACGCTGCTACTAGTAGGCAGCGTCTTTCCCCACACATAAGCTCTGCACATCCATCTTATAGTTCTTCGCGTTTACTACACTTTGTTGCATATATCATAGGTGTAGATCATACTCGACGGCTGATCAATGGAGAACCAACCCCCGAGCTCCAACGAACATTGTATCTGTCATATGTGATAGTTCTCGATTCGTGTTCCCTGTCCCATATGTTCCGCACGGGATAGGACGAGACTTGCGATAGCCACGTCCTGCAGCCCAACCCCTACGGACTTGAATATAGTCACGCCATCCGGCTCTCTGAGGCCCTGGGGCAACTTGGGCACAAATTTCCCATCATCACCCTTCTCTACCAACTCACCGAGCTCGATCAAACTTCCGTTCGGATCTGTTGCCTTTCCCGCAGCGATGAGTTCCCCGGCTTCAATAGCACAGGCGTCTCGAGAGTCTACCACGACTTTCCATGCCCGATGTATCAATTCTGAATCGACTTCGTGCATGTGCGGAGTGAAGCTCCCCACCAGGTTGATATGTGTGCCAGGCGAGACCCATCCCGATGGGAAGAGTGGTATCTCGGATGAAGTAGCCGTACAGATCACATCTGCGCTTCGTACCGCATCCTTCAAGTATTTATCGTCTAATGTAAGCGTATTGAATACGACGGAGGGATGTGACTGGCGGAGAGACGATGCGAGGTCGCGTAGACGCACGTTATTCGTGCGGTTAACAATGGTACAAGATTCGAATGATGGAAATGCGCGGATGTGAATATCGACATGGGCTTTGATTTGTTTCCCGGCACCGAATGCAACCAAGGTCTTTGGGGCCCTGGAGCCGAGCAGACGAGTAGCGAGGAGGGAACCTGTCGTTGGTCAGTCGCTCGACATTTCACCTGTCCATCAATGTAATCGAATCGAATCGTACCAGCAGCAGTCCGGAGGACTGTCAAAGCGGTGGCATTCAAGATTGCCTTGACACAGCCAGTGACCTCGTCCAGGACGAGGGTAGAGCCAGGCAATCCCTGTCGACTTCCCGGAGAAGAGGGCACAGAAACGACTTTGATGGCCGTTCCGAGGTCTGGTACGCGAGACGGCATGAATAGAGCCGTGTGTCGCGCCATAGATATGGCCGTTCTGTGTGGGGATGCATAATCTGAACTAGAAGAGAGCCTGTAGAAGACGGAGGCCATAAGCGCCTCAAGATCGTTTGGCTGTAGCTCCGATATCACTACGTCAACATCTTGGGTGGAGAGGACGAGGAGCGACATGGAATGTACGTTCGACGAATTCGTCCAGGTCTCAGTCAAGTCTCAGTTTCACAATTATCGCCAAAAGCGACTCGGTCCGGTCCGGAACCCGCCGAGAGTGAACTGGTTCGATCACATTTGATTCCAGAGGACGAAGCTCTCTCTCGCGTGAAGCTCCTATTAGCTCTCCAGGTGTGGTGATGTGACGCCTCAACTTCCTGTCCTTGACCCTATCTCGCAAACCCGAAAGACAAACTTCCATCTGTACCCGCGACTGTAAGTGAGCGTCGTTTTTTTTTTGGTGGAGAACGAACTCAAGCTTTCGTCTCTGTCTACTAATGCGGGCGGCGTGTCGCCAACAGAAAGACAACGATCCTTGTGTCTGCGACTATCAGTGAGTGGCATTTTTTGTGTCGTAAAGCGACGTTTGAGATCACTTTTGCAGCACTCATCGTCGTCTATCACATTACGGTCTTCCTGTCCTTCGTCCCGAACGGTTTAGTGTCGCTGGTGGTTAGTGAGTATTCGAGCACTGGTTTCGGTTATTTGGAATCTCAGGGTTTCAAAAACCTCATAAGTGTGAGCCCCCTTTTTGTCGTTATTCACAAATTTTTTGTTCACCATTCGATTTCCATCATGTATGTCTATCTGCATGCAGGTAACGCACAGTAGGCTCGTGTCTGCTTTATATTCAGTCATCCAATGGTACATAGTAATAAATCCAGATATCGCTCGTCTCGTTGAAGATATTTTTACTCCAAGGGCATGTTACGATACGTGGTCGAGTTACACCAGCTCAATACGAGAAGACGTCATCGAGAAATTATGGTTGGCATAATTGATTTGGATATGATCGAGGGAGTTCTGATTATAGCTCAGTTTAAAGAAACTGTTCCAAAGACTCCACCATCACATGCTATGTACCGCAAATATTGTTCATCCGAGGCATTCCAGCCAGGAGGCTAGGTCGTCAATCGAGATAACACCATGTACGTGTCACGAACAGTAAAAAATAATCTATGGTTTGTGGTGTCATAGTTACCACTTTATGCAATCTCTCTCCTGCCTTTTAGTATTGCCTAGGTATCATTGATGCTAACACAATTATGAAGTCAGAGCAAGGGAAGTAGCTTTCTGCACTGGATCTGCCGTACCTGTCACGGTTGTAGGATCAACACAGGACGATGTGGAGGGTGGGGAAACAGGGGTTTAGATTTCATGTTTGATATTGCGATGTTGTGATTCAAGATCTCGGTATCCGTTGTCTCTAGCACTCACGAGTCTGGATGAGTCCGAAGTTCGAGCTGGGCGACCTGTCCCATCGCCAATGGGGTTAGATCAATGGTGATTGTGGGACGAGGGAGTGGCGTCGCTTCCCCGGAATATGAATAGTTCTTGCAGGAGATGGGCTGTTTGCCTAGCCTGTTGTTTCCAGAATTCAGCAGGCCGAAATGCGGAGAGAGTCAGTGACAGTGACCCTAATTAGAACCTGAGTAGTACATGTACACCTTTCTTTAAGTGATCGATCAAACGCGGCTCACATGATGGCGGCCATGGAAGCATAACCATACGCTTGCAACCACGACATGAAGTTGTAGGCCGGATGAAGTCTGTTGCGAGTTGACTTCTAACGTGGAGTACTAGTAGCACTCAACTGCGAAATGCTAAGTTAGTATCATCACATTTGCGCCATTGGATGGTAAAAATACAACCACTTTGGATGGGATGCCCATACGTGTGCTGAGTGCTCAATAAGTCGACATAGGAATGAATGGAATGGTATAAAAGTTACTTACGTTGTCCTTGCCGTCAACTCGAGGCAAATGACGGCCCATAGTTGGCCCATAGCAAGTTCAAACAAGTTGAAGTTCTCACACCAACCAACTTCCTACGTCGACGTCAGCTGGGGTCGATGTTCGCTGAATGTTGGTGTAGGTAGGCAAACACGAGTCCGCCAAGTACCACCGGCTCCCGAGGAAAGGACGCGCAGTCCATCACGGATTGCAAGATCAGTGCTCTAGACCACAAACGTCACGTCTGTGCTATGGACTCGGATCTTATTGGATCATCAGAGACTGTTGTCTTGGAACAGTACGTTTGCATGTTCAGATTTTCACGTGTGGAGATGGCACATTCTGATTGCAAAGAAGATGTAACACATACATAACGCAGTGTGCTCGGACCGCACAGTGGTGGAGCAGAAAATAGTTCCTGCTCGTTGTTTCGACACGCGGCCATCCTCTTCGCCGTCGATTTGTGCATTCTTATTGGTTGGCTGCTCCTGGCAGTCGGTTCTTTCGGGTGAGTGATGTCTGTCGCGATCGGCAACTTTCCAATCTCTAACATTCGACATCCTACCTCCCTGGGGCACTCCTGCGGTCCTCTTTATTCGTGCGCGGATGTCTCCGTACATAAATTGTAATGGACAGATGTCCCGCCATCCTTATAAAACTGCGTGACCGATGGAACTGGCCCACCTGGAGGGAACTTGAAAGTCCAACCTCTCCCCTTGCGTAGGTGCAACTCGTCTAACCGCTCCAGTCTCTCCCGCTAAAACAATGGCCGACGAACTTTCAAAGCGGCTTTCGTTGACACGCAAGTTGGTCCTATTGTTGATGTGTTGTTTCGCACAATTCTTGGACTCTTTCAACAATTCATCACTTTTTCCCGCCATACCTGTTCTTGAGGGTTCTATGGGTATTACACAGAGTCAGTCTTCCTGGATCATCAGTGGGTTCCAGCTCACGTTTGCTTCGTTTCTCTTGATTGTATGTCTCATTATTTTCTCACTCGCGACGTGATCTGACCCACTCTCGAAGAGCGGACGGATAAGCGATGTCTATAATCCAAGTAAGTGCAGTGCCAATGCTGCTCCAGACAGTTTATTCAGTAAGCATCAGAAAAGGCCTTCATCACGGGCGTGACTTTTCTGGGAATTATTTCTATCGGTGCCGGCTTTGCGAACAACAAGATTGTGATCATGATATTAAGAGCGCTCATGGGCATTTGTAGGTAAGAAGCGATAGGGCGTCGAGTGTACTAACATACGTCACAGCATCTGCGATGACAATACCTTCTGCTCTCACACTCTTGGTTCGTGTTTTCCCGGACCCTCTTGAACAAGCTCGGGCGCTCGGTGTGTTTGGAGGCTGTGGCGCAGTTGCCAATGGTAAGTCTTTGTGTTGTTCCCAACTTTGCAAATGACACATATTGTGACACACGCAGTACTTGGGCTCTTCATCGGAGCGGTCCTTGTCCAATACACATCATACCACTGGGTCTTCTGGTTTGTTGCGATCGTCGCCATTCCAGTCGCCTTGGGTTGTCTATTCATAATCCCTACGGAAATTGCAATGTCCAGGAATGAGTCTGACACACACGGTGCGAAATGGAAGAGTCTTGATCTGATCGGAATTTCGATTTTAACCGGTGTGCCTCATCTTCATGAAATACTAATAGCAAACAAAGCTCATATACCACCACCAGTTGCACTCATTCTTTTCATCTATGCAGTGACGTCAGGATCAGCGGATGGCTGGGCCACCCCAGGAGTCCTCACTCCCTTGATCATTTCAATATTTCTCACTGTTATGTTTTTCTATTGGGAAACCGTAATCCCTGTCGACAAGGCGGCAATGTGCATCACACCTTCTCTTACTCGTGTCTGAGTTCATTCATCCCTGACATAGACCCCCTCGCACATGGTTCTACAACAACTTCTCTGTCCTCTTTGGTTTGGCGCTGTTGCCATTCTTTTGGTGGACCGCGGTATTCACTGCTTTTACCACTCTGTGGCAAAACTTTTTTCAATGGACGGTCATCTCAACTGCAGTTCATATGTAAGCATCCGCTCTGGAGGTACAAATTCGTCTTTTTGATATATTCCTTTAGGTTCCCGATCGGTGTGGCTGCCTTGGTAATGAGCTTCACAGGGTCGCTGTCTAGGATGTTTAGCCCGAAATGGATCATCCTAACTGGCCTTTCTATGGTAGCCGTAGCCACCGTCCTATTTGCCGTAGATGGTAGTCGGCCAGAGGATTACTGGCCCTATATATTTCCTGCTTTCACTCTTGGCAGTGCTGGCGCAATGTTGACGTACACCCATACAAAGTAAGTGGTATGTACCCAATCCCTTGTGTCACATCTGATGATTATGGTTTCACAGCATTGCTATCTTCCAGGCTGCGCCTGCATCCATGGCAGGCACGGTGGGCGCAATCTTCAATGGCGCCCTCCAATTTGGTTCGGCGATCGGGCTTGCGGCGTTCAGCGCGATCGAAACGTCTATGGAAGCCACCGATGGTGGCCCGCAAATGTACCGTGGGCGTGCGGCCGCGTTCTGGTTTCTTCTTGGAATCGTGTTGGTGGAAATCCTCTCTATCACATACTTTTACCAGAGGGTAACCGACCACGGACCACAACCAAAATATGACGACCACGACAAAAATGACATGGTGAGGGCTTCGGGGGAAAAGTCTAACGAAGTTGGCGGAGTCAACACTGATGCACTGACGACGAAGGAGGAGTTGAATGGTTTGCCAGTGGGAGATGCGCTACTTTAATTCTAGGTCTTAAGGTCCTGTAAAAGCTTTTTCCTCCTTTTCTTGGCTTGTAGGGGATTGTCATTCACGGGCATTGACCGTTTAGGCGTCATAGATTGGCAGATAGAAACGTCATCACCTGTATAAATCAATCTATCTATTGCAGAAAGCTCAATCACAGTTGAGAATACAGTGAAAATAAATACTAGTTTGCGATTATACGTGTCCCGTGAATTTGACAGATATTTATCCATAAAAATCAAGTTATAACACGAATCAACCTTGACCGGGATGTCGACGAGAAGACAGCCATCGCGATCGTCATAGACTCGGCGGGATTGTTCCATGGGGTCGAACTTGGCCCCTCCATCCAATTTTCAAGCGAACCCAACGGTCAGTTGCGACGTTTCGGACAGAAGCGATAGGGAGATCTAACCATAAGCGAACAAGCACAGATAACACGAACGTGTGAGCAATGGTCTATATCTATATCTTGAACGAAGGGCCAGTCAATTGCTTCGTGGTGTTCCCAGGCAGTGCTCGAAATACCCTCTCACCCTCAAAGGGCCTCAATTGACGACCACTGTCTACAAAGAATAAAACCATTCCAGAGGTATGCCTGCGATTCAAAAGACTAGCTAGCTGGAGTGATTTAGCATTTGAACAGGATACGATCGATCCACGCCATTTACTCTGCACCAATGTCTGAACTCGACGAGCAAATCACCCTCTGCCGCAATGAATTAGTACAACTCCACCCCGAAGGGCATCCCAATCGAGCCAAATCGCTACATGAACTTGCTCGTTTACTCCGTCACCGGTTTGACCAAGGAGGAGAGATAGCTGACATCGACGAGGCGATTGCCCTCAGGCGTACTGCATTGGAACTTTGTCCGCAGGGGCATCCTGATCGAGCCTGTTCACTGCGCGACCTCGCGACTTCTCTTGACACCCGTTTCAAGAAGCTCGGAAGGCTGCCTGACCTCGAGGAGGCAATTGCCCTCGAACGCAGTGCATTGGAACTTTGTCCCCAGGGGCATCCTGATCGAGCGGATTCACTGAGCGACCTCGCGACTTCCCTTCACACCCGCTTCCACCGGCTCGGAAGACTGCCTGATCTCGAGGAAGCAATTGTCCTCGAACGCAGTGCACTGGAACTTCGTCCGCAAGGGCATCCTGATAGGGCCCATTCACTGGGCAACCTCGCGAATTCCCTCTGCGGCCGTTTCAAGCAGCTCGGAAGGCTGCCTGACCTCGAGGAGGCAATTGCCCTCGAACGCAGTGCACTGGCACTTTATCCGCAAGGGCATCTCTATCGAGCCTTATCACTGGACAACCTCGCGAGTTCCCTTTGCAGCCGTTTCAGCCAGCTAGGAAGGCTGCCTGACCTTGAGGAAGCGATTGTCCTCGAACGCAGTGCACTGGAACTTCGTCCGCAAGGGCATCCTGATCGAGCCTTATCACTGAGAAACCTCGCGACTTCCCTTCACACCCGCTTCCACCAGCTCGAAAGGCTGCCTGACCTCGAGGAGACAATTGCCCTCGAACGCAGTGCATTGGAACTTCGCCCGCAGGGGCATCCTGATCGAGCCCGTTCACTGCGCAACCTCGCGACTTCCCTTCACACCCGTTTCAAGCAGCTCGGAAGGCTGCCTGACCTCGAGGAGGTAATTGCCCTTGAACGCAGTGCATTGGAACTTTGTCCCCAGGGGCATCCTGATCGAGCGGATTCACTGAGCGACCTCGCGACTTCCCTTCACACCCGCTTCCACCAGCTCGGAATACTGCCTGATCTCGAGGAAGCAATTGTCCTCGAACGCAGTGCACTGGAACTTTATCCTCAGGGGCATCCTGATCGAGCGGATTCACTGGGCGACCTCGCGACTTCCCTTCACACCCGCTTCTACCGGCTCGGAAGACTGCCTGATCTCGAGGAGGCAATTGTCTTCGAACGCAGTGCATTGGAACTTTGTCCCCAGGGGCATCCTGATCGAGCCCGTTCACTGCGCAACCTCGCGACTTCCCTTCACACCCGTTTCAAGCAGCTCGGAAGGCTGTCTGACCTCGATGAGGCAAATGCCCTCGAACGCAGTGCATCGGAACTTTGTCCCCAGGGGCATCCTGATCGAGCGGATTCGCTGGGCGACATCGCGACTGCATTGATACCAACGGTTGAACAAGAGCGTTCCCCGCCCATCGAAATCGACGCCGGTAACGACTTAAAGGCGGTGATATTCTCATCGACTGGCGAGTATCTCGTGAGCGGCAGTAGCAGTGGGGTCGGAGTGTGGCGAGTGGAAGATGGCAAAAAAGTGGCAACAATGGCAGCCAATTATGTCCGGTGTCTCGCTGTCTCGAAGAACGGCAGATGGATTGCAGTGGCGACACTCTCGGACAAGGTGATCGTCTGGGATGCAAAGACATACGAACAAGTCTTTTCGCACCAGGAGGATATCGGAACCATCAGCGCAGTTGATTTCGATGCAAAGCCGCACCAAGATGGTGTCGACCGACTCTCGCGCGACTCGACTCGACTCGTCGTTGGATCGTCCAACACCACAGCCTCCGTTTTGGACATCGCAACTCGGAAACGCGTGCTTGGTCCACTCCCCCACGGGAACGCGGTGATAGCAGCGAAATACTCACCGCAAGGTGACCGAATCGCGACGGCCACCTACGAAGGTCAATCAGTTCGAGTCTATGACAGCGATGATGGCCGCTTGCTCGTCGACATCAAGGCAACAGTGACCTCGCATATGAACAATGGTCTCCTCTGGTCGAATGATCAGCTCCTTATCGTGTCCGACGGTAAAATCAAACGGATCGAAGCATCCACCGGGTCAGCAGTCTCGGAATGGCCAGTTCCCAATACCAACGAGAACTCCTGCATTGCCTTGCCGCAGCACGGAGAATTTATTGCATACTCTACAAACGATACTATCATGTTTTGGGACATGTCGACACACACCCAATTCGGCCTCACCCGACACACACAAGACATACGTTCAATCACATTCTCGCCGGATGACCGGTTTCTCGCAATCGGTGGAATGGACGGGAAAATCACCATCAAAAGCATATCTATTCGCAAGGAAGGACAACCAGACAACCAGCCTCTGACCTCGGGCAGCAATGAGAACAAACCATTTGACACTGATCTGGTATGAATCCGCCTTTCCACTGTCACGAACATGACATAGGCTGACTCCGAGTCACTCATTATGTACGTACACTAGGAAGAATATGGGGAGCCCAATGCACTCGAGTCCATGATACACAGCGAAGGCGGTGACGGTGATCTCCTCGAGGTATCAGTTTGTTCTTCCCCCTCCGCAAAGCCTGTTCTCATGACGAGATAGGCCGAGCCCCCATCGAGCACACCCGTTGCTCAGTTTGACTATGATGAGGTTGGTGATCACTACATTCTCCTCTTCCCTGTGTTGATCCTGCTGGAGCTGCCATCCCCGGTTTCCTCTGCGGATCCCCGTGAGGATGAGGTGCCACCGCCTGGCGCATCCCAACAGCCGTCAGCTGTCCCACCTGTGACGTCCCTTCCAGACTCCGAGGCACGTCCGGAAGAAAAAATTGATACTCCCGCGCTGTCTCGGGGAATTATAATACCCAAAAGGTGGTTCCCGACAAGGATGCAGGAGCGTGACAAGGATCCCGCTTTGCATAAGCCCGATCTCGCGAACCATCAACCTCGTTCCCAATCACCGACGAGAGTGGAAGCTACAAATGAGGGACCTTCGTGGATGGCTGCAGGGCAACGTAGGCCAGTGAGTGCTTTTCCTTGATAGACGATTGAATGCAGTGTGTTTAGCATGTCATATTAGCGAACGGTCGCGACATCCCCTGGAGTACCAGAAGCACCTTTCTCGAATTTGTATGCAAGAATTCGTCGGGTATTACAGCCTAAATCGCCTGCCAAGGCTGCCGATTCCGGACATCCGAATGAAGGCGCTACTCATAGTAGACAAGTCGCCGCAGATCCAACACAGGCAGGCTCAGTACGGCTTTTTCTCGTTATTATGCACCTTGTCATGATAGTTCGTTTCCTATTAGGCGCAACAAAAAGCACACGATCCATGTCCACCCTCCGCCAGGACGGTCCGTCTGACGGTGCGCGTGCTTCCTTTCACTTATTAACAACTATTGAACTCATCAGATCACATTAGCGAGAGTCAAACAAGGCTATCCTTTCGATCGCATTTCCCGCATGGTTGTGTTTTGGCCCGCGCACTGGAGATGGGACGCATTGATCGAGGTGATATCTGGCAATATACGTAGATGCCATATTGAATGGGGAGTATGTGGACGAGTTTGTGTCGTCTCACAGCACTATTGGTAGCACAAGTCTCGGTGAGCCCAAGAATATTCACTCGACGATCATCGAGGAAGTTTATGTGCACGATTATCGGGCTTGGAGGGCAGTGTTTAATTAACTCGGACGTGAAGAATGGTAACTGAGATGAGGGTGTGCGTCAGGATGTTGCGTTCATCCTGCCTCGATGTTTTTCTTGTTCAACACCGATCCAAGTGGCAAGTACTATCTGCGAGTGAGGCCTGAGATGATCGTCCCTCATGAACGCTGATCGGGGATTCGCTAACAGTTCCATTGGCAGCTACACCGTCCACATGTGACATTGACTCGGATGAGCTCCTCACAAATATTGCCCCTCTCTGGTGACGATACCGATGGCTCCTGTCCGGCCTACTGTTTATATATGTCTGTTAAACAGAGACAAATGGCAACAATAGAAACGGAGGATGTCCGGTGTCTGGCCATCTCGAAGAACGGCAGATGGATCGCAGCGGGGACAGACTGGGGCATGGTGATTGTGTGGGACGCAAAGAAATACGAACAAGTCTTTGCGCACAAGTAGGATAGCAGAATGGTCACTGGAATCGATTTCGACGCAACGACGCACCAGGATAATGTCGACGGATCCTCGCACGACTCGACTCGACTCGCGATTGGCCAACGACACAGCCACTGTCTGGGAGCCCCAAACGAGTGCTCGGTCCACTCCGCCACGACGATGGGGTGATAGCAGTCGAATACTCGCCGCAAGGTAACCGAATTGCGACAGTCACTCCTCATTCCGTTCGTGTCTACGACGGCAACGATGGCCGCTTGCTCGTGGACATCGTAACAGTAGCCACGCCGTACAACCGTGGTCTCCTCTGGTCGAATGATCAGCTCCTTGTTGTGTCCGACGGTAAAATCAAACAAATCAAATCGAAGCATCTACTGGGTCTGCAGTTTCAGAATGGCCAATTCCCGATATCAATGGCAGCTCCTGCATTGCCTTGCCGCAGCATGGAGAACTTATTGCATGCTCTGCAGACCATACCGCCACGTTTTGGGACATGTCGACACACTTCCGGCTCGGTCTCATTCGACACGCAGAAGACATATATTCAATCACATTCTCGCCGGATGTCCGGTTTCTCGCAATTGTTGGAATGGACTGGAAAATCACCATTAAAAGCCTATCTACTCGCGAGGAAGGACAACCAGACGACCAGCCTTTGACTTTGGGGAGCCACGGAAACAAACCACTTGACACTAATCTGGTAAAAATATACCTTTCTGTCACCAAAGAGACTTGCGCTAACCCCGCTCATTGTGTACACACACCAGGAAGAACGTCGAGTCCAAGACACACAGCGAAGACAGCGATGGTGATCTCCTCGAGGTATCAGTTTGTTCTTCCCCCTCTGAAGCCTGTTCTCACGACGGGATAGGCCGAGCCGCCATCGAGCACACCCGTTGCTCAGTTTGACTATGATGAGTTGGTGACACTATATCCTCCTCTTCCCTGTGTTGATCCTGCTGGAGCCGGTGTCCCTGATTTCCTCTGCGGATCCCCGTGAGGACGAGGCACCACCGCTTGGCGCATCCAAACAGTCGTCGGCTGCCCCACCTGTGACGTCCATTCCAGAGGCACATGCAGAAGAGAATTTGACACTCCCACGTCGTCTCGGGGAATAATAATACCCAAAAGGTGGTTCCCGACAAGGATGACGAAGGGTAACAAGGATCCCACTTTGCATAAGCCCGATCTTGTTTCCAGGGAGTTGTGCCAGGCTGCCGATGATCAACGTCGTTCCCAGTCACCGGCGAGAGTGGAAGCTACAGATGAGGGACCTTCGTGGATGGCTGCAGGTCAATGTAGGCCAGTAGGAGCTTTTCCTTGATAGACGATTGAATGCAGTGTGTTTAGCGTATCATTAGCGAACAGTCGCGACATCCCCTGGAGCACCAGAAGCACCTTTCTCGAATTTGTATGCAAGGATTCGTCGGGTATTACAGCCTAAATTGCCTGCCAAGGTTGCTAATTCTGGACATCCGAGTGAAGGTGCTACTCGTAGTAGACAAGTTGCTGCAGATCCAACACAAGCAAGTTCAGTGCGTCTTTTTCTCGTTACTGTGCACCTTGTCGTGATCGCTCATTTCCTATTAGGCGCAACAAGCACACGATCCATCACCGCCCTCCGCCGGGACGGTCCGTCTGACGGTGCGCGTACTTCCTTTTACTGAACTATTGAACTCATCGGATCGCGTTAGCGAGAGTCGGACAAGGCTATCCTTTCGATCGCGTTCCCCGCATGGTTGTGTTTTGGCCCGCGCACTGGAGATGGGACGCGTTGATCGAGGTGATCTTTGGCAATATACGTAGATGCCATATTGAATGGTGAGTATGTGGACGAGTTTGTGTCGTCTCACAGCACTATTGGTAGCACAAGTCTTGGTGAGCCCATGGACAATCACTCAACGGTCATCGAGAAAATCTATGCGCACGAATATTGGGCTTGGCGGGCAGTGTCTAATTAATTCGAACCTAAAGAATGGCAACCGATAAGACGGGGGTGTGCGTCAGGATGTTGCGTTCCTCACGCGTCTGATCCAAGTACTCAATGGGAACGCAAAGACCTAAGATGATCGTCCTCGTGAACGCTGGACATGGATTCGCTAACAGATATTGAGCTCCTCACGAATATTGCCCCTCTCTGGTGACGATACCGATGGCTCTTTTTTTTTTGTAACCGTGTTTATTGTCCTTAGGGCCGGGCCCTTTGTTAGACAGTACGTGCGGTGGTACCGATGGCTCCTGTCCGGCCTACTGTTTATATATGTCCGTTAAACATTATATATCGTCGGTTCATGAGTTACACGTTATATACGTCTCTACGCGTATGTATCGTTCGATAGAAAACAAAGAAAGCGTAGCGTCCTTGTGCGATGGTCAAGACAAGAGGCAGGATAGCAATGCGGCGAGACAAATAGATTTAAAAGAAAAAAAAAAAAAAGTGAACACTGTCACAGAGAGAAAGAGGAAAAGAGGACGGAATAATAATTGTTGTAAGTAGCATACCGTTCCAGATATGCATCTTCACATGTAACCGGAAACGAGAGAAAAAAATAAATGCAAATGTCACTGTCAAACAACCAAGAATGCGTAAAACCCTATGGGGATGCCAACACTCAGCTGATAGACACAAACGACACACCAACTGGCATCGCGTCCAACAGCGCGCGCAGCTCCCGGATACACTCGTGACATCGCACATGCACCTCCTTTGCGTTCTCCAACAGCGGCTTGATATTCTCCGGCGTCATCGACAGCTTGATCTCGGGAAGCGCATGCGGATCGTCGACTGGCTGCGGCGGCGCACTTCGTACGGACCCCGTCCGACTACTCCCCGGTATTTGTCCCCCCGAAGACGGTCGATGTGGACTCGTCGGACGCAGCGATACGCGGTTCTTGGCCTTGCCATCTGACGGACCTAATCGTTCCCCATCGTCCACTTCTTCCACGTTCGACAGACGTGTCGACCGCATCGGTCGGATAGATCGCGGAGACGCCTCCGCCTGCAACCGAAGTGCTTGCGTCGTGTCTTGGCCATGGCGCGGCGTCACCGGTCGTTGTGTCAATCCGGGAGCATGCCCTGGAGCATGCTCTGAAAGGAACAACGACATCTTTCCTTTGCGTCCTTTGATGGTCGCGTGGCCTTCGATCCCCAACGCCTGCGCCGCAGTGTCCAGGTCGATCGCCATATCTATCTGGTCCCAGTCCTCTTCTCCTGTCGTGTCACTCCCCCGGCTGGCACTCCGCACATCGCTCCGGCTGTCTTGCGACGACTCCCCCGCGGAGGAGGACGCCCCACCCTTGTTCTTCTGTCCTAGCCTGAAAATTGACGCGAGCGAAGGTCGTCGAGGAGATGATTTATGGTTCAAAGGCGATCCGCTATATGGAGGACTAACTGGCATGTCCTTCATAGACCGTACCGATTCAGGTCCAGTACTCGTCTTTGACGCCTTACGAGCGCTACCCGCCACAAGGTGTCCATGCGGATAATGATGCGAATAATGCGAGGACTCGGTGCTGAGTGAAGCAGTCGAGGGGACAGCTGGGAGAACAGGTACGGGTGATGTCGCGGCTTGCTCCGAATGACTCCACTTCAACATTCTTAGCATATCCCTCAACCCAGTCAACCCCATCCTTCCACCACGTCGCTTCTTTTTCCCACTTTCTACACGATCAGCGCCTCGAGACCCGGACTCTTCGGAAGGTAAGGTGATCGTGCTATTCATCGCATCGCCCCATCGCCAATTCCTATTCACAGTCTCCTCGAGCAAAGGAACATCGTCGGGGGGGAGCTCGCCATTATTGAGCATGTCTCGAAGGAGGACGAGCTGCCGTTGACTGAGGTCATGCCGGCCCGTCGATGCACACCACGAGGCGATGGGAGGACCAGGCGTCGATGTCGATGTCAATGTCGATGTCGTGGCGTTACTTATCAAGGCCACTGGAGGTGGCTTTGACTCTTCACCTGAAAGCGTCACAGCTCTCTCGCGGTTCATCCGACGGTCAAGCTCTGCTTGCATTGACACAGTTGGCGCTGAAAGGCTTGAAGACGGTCCTGACGCCGGAGGAGAAGCTGCAGAAGGCGCGCCTCCACCAAGTTCAATCAGCAACTCCGCACATTCCCATGATATTCTATACTTGACGGTGATAGCATGGAGTGTAGCAGCGATGTATTTGTGGTCTGAAGATGAGCTCGGAGCATTTGAGGAAGTTTTGGTCGGTGGTGAGGTATTGGAACGTAGCCGAGAACGCGGACGGACAAGACTGAACGGGTTGGGCGACGTGGCCCGAGATGGGGGAGCATTCTCGAGGAAGGTTTGCACCTCGGCGAGTAGATAATAGTAGGCTATTTGCAGCTCTTTCAGTCCTATGGAGTAGAGGCGCCAAGAATCAGTATCGGTCGTCTTTTGGGGTGGAACACAGAGAACCACTCACGGTCAACACTGGTTGCAAACTCTCGAACCATCCCCAAATCCCTTTTCAGACCAATCTGCGCCTGACTTATTCTCGCAGGGATCTTCAGATCACCCAACGAATTTCGTCTCAGTACAGAAGCATTCGAAGGGGGTGAATTAGGGGCTTGTGCAGTACGACCCAACGACGCTGACTGTGGAGATGAGGGTGTTTTCGGCGTTGCTTTATTTGATACCACTGGGGATGCAGAGGAAATGATTGGGGACATGGTGGTGGAAGCAGGTGCGCTCGTCGAGGGCATCATAGGCTCGATTCCATCGCTTATATTCAGAGGAATCGAATGCGACGTTGACATACCATTCATCGCCCGTGGTGGCGATGGAGGATGCAGTTCGATCGGGGGTAACAAATCAGGTGTATGAGCTCGTGGTGGCGTGTGCATCCTTGCATCTGCATCGTGCTCTCGTCCCCCGTTGTTGCCTGTATCATTTTGAAGTGAAGCAGCAAGCACGGGAGGAATGAAAGCAACTTCGACAGAGGATTTCCTCTTCTTGTGTTTCTTCCCGCCTACAAGGCTGATCTTGCGTACACTGCCCATGAAACTCCTGGAGCCTTCTTGCAAGGGAAGTGCAGGCATTGGTGGGAGATCTTCCGCGCTCTCCGTAGGTGTGGGTGTTGAGAACACTCTTGAGGAAGATGCTCGACCGATGGAAGATCCATATGATGTGTGTCTGGTACCGACTGACGCAAATTTGTTGCTCCCCATCGCCAGAGTAGCTCCGTTGGGCACCTGCATCGACGTCGGTCGTCTGCTCGGCCCAAGCGATGGCTTCCCCAGCCCCACCACGCCCGACGCGGATGATGACCCATCACCCGTCAGCTCCCCACTACTTGTATGCTCGAGCGGTATACCACTCGCTTTCCGTCTCGACAGTTTCCTGCACTTGCTCGGCGTTGTAGGTACCTGTCCACCTTCCTGGCTCCTGCCCACTCCTGCCCCGGGTCTCAACCGCGCCTGATCTAAACTCTTCTCGTGCTTGAGTTCAGCGTGTCCCGGCGACGGAGACCCAGCCCCATAATGGGCGCCGCCAGGACGAAAAAACCAGCTAGAACGCGTTTCGCCAGCATTATGAGAATCGCGATTGCGGCCGGAAGGTGTCTGCGCCTGTGTCTGTTCGAGGGAGCTTGGGGGTCGGGGTGTATTCTCATCTTCTATGATACCTCCGCTCGATGTGCCAACCTCTTGCATGGTCACCTCTACAGGGCCCGTGCTCGCTCTTTTCCTCCTGACACCCCATTTCTTGACGGAACCAATGCGTGATAAGAGTGGCGTTTTGGACCCCCCGCTTCGGGGGGTAGCTTCCACCGAGGAAGAAAGCATCATAGGAACCATAGGTGGAGAGGACGCTCTCTCTCTTTCGGGGGTTGAAGGTGGCAACGGTGGAGATGACGAATCACGCTGTTCTTCGATGAGTTCAAAGACATTGTTATCCATATGTGGTGGTCGCGATTTTTTACGCAGACGCCGCCGTTCACGTTGAGTAGGTGGAGAGGGAGGAACCATACCGAGTGATGAGGCGGCACCTGAAATGATGAGATGCGACGTGGAATTGAAGTACCCGATTGAATTTCGCCCCGACGTTGTTGGTATTGAAAACACTGACACGGTAGGCGAGCGAGGGAATGGCTCGATAGGCGAGGGGGAGAGGGCATGAGGAAGAGCAGGCACGGGAGGTGGTGAGTAGTGCAAACTCGCGTGCGAATGGGAATTTGAAGAACCACCACGAAGCATGGGTGCCGTTCGCGAGCGCGCGGTGACAGTCTTGTCCTCTTCCTTGTCCTCTGAGAACCCGAGATCAACGTCGTCATCCTCATCGGAAGTATCGGCATATGCCTCTCGACGCGTGCGCTTCGTCATGGGGGTGTTGTCATTATCACTTTTGCTGGGCGATGTGGAGCTTGTCGGATCCATAGGGTCGTCAAAGTCATCATCCCAGTTTTCAGGCTCAGCGAGAGGTTTCGGACGCGGAGGTGTGTGATATGAGTGGCGAGTTCGGAGCGCATGGGCAGGTTGGTGGTGTTGCAATACATGATGAAATGCTCGGTGAGCAGGTTGACGCCGACCAGGGGGAGAGTCGGCCTTGTCCTCGAAGTCATCGTCCCAGTTCTCGGCTTGTCCCTGTGTACCCCCATGCTTTGTTGGTGTGGATGGACCAGGCTCGGCCCAGTTATCGAGCCTGCTGCTGATTCCACTCATGCCCCTTGCTCGGCTGCTTCCCGCTGCTGGAGCCTTTGGCGACGGCTGCCTGGATCCGTCATCTGCATCCCAGTCCTCTGAGAAGTGGGAGGAGGCGACGGATAGACGAGGTTCGAGGGGGGAACTGATCATTGGGTGCTGTTTTCTGGCGTCTTTGGGTGATGGTATGTTGTTCGAGTTGCTCTGGCCGAACTCGAAGTCGTCGTCCCAGTTCTCTGAAGGGACCGCTGGCCATCGGATAATGTAACGATGAAAGACCCCCCAAACGGCGAGCGCGTAGAGCATTTGTACACACAGAGAGAACATGATCAGGGAGCGCCGGGGAGGGAGTGTAGAAAACGAGTTCGTGAGCGGGTGCCTACCACGCAACAAGTTGAACGACACGAGACATACCTAACGTCTGAGCGGTCATGGCGCGTCAAAAAAGGACGACGAATGCGAAGGTGGCTGCAGCAGGTTGGGCTCGTCGCACCCGTCGACAATGTTGGTGGAAGTCAAAGAGGGTCTTGTCAATGGTCGTCGTCGTGAATGTTGATGTTTCGTTCTGGCGTAGCGCGTGCGGCCCCAGGGAGAGGCGTCGCTACCGACGTGTACGTTATAGGGATCCTGTCAATGTTTGCTTGTGTTGCTTGTTTCTTTTTTTTTGCACAACACGAGTTTCAACTTGTTCCATTTCTCGTTACCAATACAACTAGTAAAAATACACAAAAACTTGACAAAATTACCGTTTAGAACGGAGCGAGCAGGAAGACCCGGTTGCAATTTGTACGTCTTGAGATTTATCCGATTGCGATTTATGAGCGAGATATATCCACCGATTGAATAAAGAGTAATTAGTTAGCTTGTTGTATTCTTTCCGTCTTCCATCATTGCCAGCTATTGATGAGAGCGTAGGGATTTAACTGTGTCCATAGGCCGAGTGTCGCAGACTGTGGCATACCAACGCCATGTTTGCCGCAGGGTGCGGATGAGACAGGTTGTATGGAGATCCCGAACCACGAGCAAGTGGATCCTTGTAAGATGCGCTGTATTGGGTTGAGAAGAACTGGTTTGCGGGCTGCAGAGGGCTTCGAGAGGATTGAGCGAGGCGTGATACGCGAATGGTATCCTGGGAGGCGAACGGGTTCATGTCTGCACGGGAAGATGAGGCGTATGGAAGGGGATTTGGTGGAGAACGTGGATGGTGATGAGGGAACGTTGGGGAATGGGCGGGAGTGCGCGGGTCGCAGGAGTCAGGTACGGTCGGAAATTCGTCTATTTCTGTGGAGGTGAGTTTTGGTGTTGGCTCTTCGACAGCCTATGGCTGGGTGGTAAGGGTTGCAGGGAGTGGCACAGGATGGAGACCTACCCAAGGGTTGCTAACGAGCGGGACGGGGTAGCGGGACCACGACAAGCCATCAAGGTCGCTGAATTCGGTTTTGACAGACTCGAAGGAGAGCAAGAGCGCGCGGTTGAGGTCCTGGCCAAGGCTGTGTGAGCAGGCGGGGTATGTACATGAACGGCGGCGGTCTTACCTCTGGCATGACGAGCGCCTCTTGTTCCCACTGGAGCTGCTCGAGCTCGAGCTGTCTGAGCTTTTCCATGCGAAGCTTGCCTCGGTCAGTGGTGAGCGGGGACTGCATGATGAGGAGAACCGGTAAACCAGCCGGACACAGAATCGTTGTAGGGGTACAGTGACAGAGTCCACAACAAAAACATATGCATAAAGGGCGAATCGTTGTCTAGCGGAGTTTCCCAATCACAATCCAGACGAGATCGTCATCCATTCACAACTAGACCAACACCGTTGTCGTCGTCGTCGACCACTACAGCGACCGCGGGTTTTGCTCCCCTTCGTCGTCGTCGTCGTCCATGACGAGGAGCACATAAGTTATCAACCAGCGTCACGTTACGCGTGACATCACGTATGTGACGCTACGCGACCAAACTCCGCTTCAAAAGCAGCCTCAACGCGTCTCTTGGAACGCGCTTCTCCTTCTCCTGCCCCACGAACTCGCCCGCTCGCCATGCTTGAGGCTAAGCTAGAGGAAGCCGCCCTTTTGAAGCGCTTGCTAGACTGTGGGCACTTCACCCTGAAGTAAGGTGCTGTCATACTAACCTTGTCCTTGTTCAGCCATCAAAGAGCTTGTGGCAGATGCCAATTTCGAGTGCAATGAGGAGGGAATCGTACGTTTCCACTGTCGAAGCACTGAGTCTCATTTCTGACCATTGTAATGAAGAACCTCCAAGCAATGGACAACTCCCACGTCGCACTCGTCGCCGTTAACCTCGAGGCGTCAGGATTCAAAAAGTATCGCTGTGACCGTCCCATGCCCCTAGGCGTCAACTTGGGCTCCCTGACTAAAGTGCTGAAATGTGCGAAAGATGACGACATCTGTGTAATCAAAGCCTCTGACGATGCCGATGTATTGAACCTCGTATACGAAGCAAAGAGTATATATGCGGTTTCTCTCTCTCCTCTATTACTCACTCACACATTTGGCCTTTTCCATAGATTCAGACAGAATCGCAGAATATGACATGAAACTCATGGACATCGACTCCGAAAACCTTGGTATTCCTGACACAGAATATGATGCACGTGTCACAATGCCCTCTGGCGAATTCACTCGCATAGTCCGAGACCTTTCTCTCCTTGGCGAATCTGTTCGTATCGAGGTTTCCAAGGAAGGCGTAAGATTTGCAAGCGAGGGCGAGGCAGCTAATGGGAGCGTACTGTTGAAGCAAACCGAGGCTGCGAAGGAAAAATATGAAAACTATGGCAAGGACGATGACGAGGTCAAGGGAGAGGAGGATGACGACGAAGAAGAAGAGGAGCAACCGAGGAAAAAGAAAATAAAAAAGGAGAAGGTCAAGAAGGAACAGAAGGATGGGGACGTTGAAATGAACGGTGAAGATGACGACGAAGGGGAGTTCAAAGCTAAATCAGATGACGAAGGCGAGGAGGAGCAGGAAGACGAAGAGGACGAAGACGGAGAGAAGCCGAAAAACAAGAAGCGAAAAAAGGCCCCGTCGAAGGTAAGTTAATCTCACCATATGATTATTGTTTGATTTATCTCGTCCACTCGTAGAAAGGTCAGCCATCGAAAAAAGTCAAGAAGTCCGAAGAAGTCCCTTCAGATGGCGGCGTATTTATTGAGATGAATCAACATGTCTCTTTGACATTTAGCTTGAAATACCTCGTCAATTTCTCCAAGAGCTCATCGCTGTCAAACACGGTACAACTCATGATGAGTAATGACGTCCCCCTTCTTGTGAGTGTACATGAGCTCGGTGTCGACCGAATATATATTGATTTGGCTTCTCTTCTCCCATCTAGGTGTCGTACAAGTTCGGACAAGGCGTCATAAAATACTACCTAGCACCAAAGATTGGGGAGGAGTGAACTGGTTGGTGCATTGCCATATCCCTCGCTGTGCAGATATCGTGTCTCGCTATATACATCGACTCCATATATCACTTTCTTGTATCCACTCGCAATGTGCAATTCCCCTCACTACTTTTATGTATTGGAGTGCGGGCCAGCAGATCGGTATTCTCTACATCAGAAATATCTAGAAAGCAACGAGTATATACAGCTAAGACGATCAGATATACATGAAAATACAACCTGCATGTGGACGCAGATGGAAAAAGATAGCATCTCCAGCGAACACAAAAACAACCCCTCCGATGGATCATTCCTCTAGCTCGTCCATGTCGATCTCCACATCCACATCCGTATCATCATCGTCCTCGATGATATCCCCATCCCCATCTTCGAGCTCCCGATCTGTCTCCCCTGTCGATGCCGTCCCCTCCTCCACACCTCCGTCACGGAGCCCAAACCACACCGGAATCAAACCCCACACCTCCTCCCTCGCACGCCCTACCTCTCCCTTCCACTCCCGCTTGCACACCCCACACATCTTCAACCCGCACGTCCGCACCCCATCCGAAAAGTCCTTGCGCTCGAGCATCTCCGCTGCCTGTACGAGCGTGAACAGCGGGTCGGCGTCTCGCCCACATGCGATCCCGCCGACGCTCCGCAAGACGTTGAGATGGATGAAATAAAACGACTCGGTGCAGTGTGCGGACTTGGTCGTCGTCGTCGTCGTCGCGCCCGCTGCCGTGCCTCCCGACGGTATTCCCACACCCACACCCACACTGGAGGAGGCAGCCCTGGTCGAGTAGAGACAGGCAGCCGAAGGACGGTGCTCGAGTGCGCGCGTGAGGAACGTCGAGATGTAGAGCTGCGCGAGCTCGCGTCCTCGAAGCGTCCGTACGAGACTGTCATGCGAGAGATGGATCATCGGCGGTTTCCTGTCCCCCTGTGTCTGTGTCTGTACGCCGTCCGGACTCGGAGGTTGAGCTAGCGGTTGGAGTTTTCGTGTGGCGCCGTCCTCGGTCGAACGCAAGGCGCATGGATCCGGGGCTGCGAACACGGGTGGTAATGCGCGTGCGCCAGAGACGATCCTGCTAGGTCCGTAGCGCGAGAGGTCGTAGAACGCGCTGGGGAGGACTTCGGGGATGCCGAGCTCGAGGGCGAGGTTGATGGCGAGGACGGGATGGGCGTATGCATCGCGGGGTGTGTAGCGGCCGCTAGCGTCCGTCGCTGCTGCCTCTCGTCTGTCCCAGCCAGCGAGCGTGGTGGGCCAGTCATGGACGAGCCGCGCGAGACATTGGACGCGCAGGTGCTCGATAAAGTATTTCGTGGATAAACGGAGGACGCTGGAGAGCGCTGAGAAGTCGCTGGCGTGGGGTTTTGGGAAGTAGCTGTAGAGGACCGAGTCAGGATAGAGAGAGAGGGGGGGGGGGCATAAGCGGTGGAAAAAGTGACGTACAATCCGTCGTAGAGGGCCACCAACAGATGATATACGTCTGACGGACAATCATAGACGTCCACCGTCGGACATCTGTCCACTATTTTGTTCCCCTCCTCGTTTACCATCTCGTCGTACATGGGTGTACCTTGCCTCGGGGGTTCGACGACTGCCCGTCCCACCAGGAACATATCCTTGAATACCTCGGAATGTCGTTCAAGCTGACCACGGTGCACTTTGAATGCGGCAGACCCGGAGACAATGACGACGTTCCCGTCGGAGAACCAGATGTCGGAGCGGATGAGAGCCTTGGGGACATTCGGAAAGGGAAGAAAGCATCCCGTACTGCATGTGAGCGGGTCGGGATGCGTCCGCATTGCTAGAGGGGGGGACTGGGCGAGGGAAGGAGGGGAGAAAGAGAACAGAAACAGAGAAAGCGCGGATAGGGGATGGAGGCTGACCCGGAGAGACTGTTTGGTGTCAACCTATTGGGAATACATACCTGGCAGTATGATCCAGGCTGTCAGGCCAGATCCATATCTAGCGTGTCCGTGGAGTTAACGGGCAGGGCAATTCTTCCTCAGGTCCTCCCCAATCAACACCTCTATTTCGCACTTCTTGGCAGCATATGAGATGCACCGGTTATCCAGTTCCAGTCTGCATCATGACCATAATGGTAGCCCTGAATCCCGTTTGGTTCTTGTTCGTACAGGGTGTATGCATCTACGATCAAAGTACAAGAGCAGTCTCTTCATATGTCCGCAGCAATGAGTAGAGATTCACGGAACAGTGTGCGTCGGTCTCACAAGCGTATAGTCCTCTAATCTGACGGTCCTTTTCCATATGGATTTTCTCCACGTACACGAAGGTGAGAACAATGAGGTCGAGCATATACTCCATGTCCGAATTGACCTCTAGGCGAGGCTCTCGGTTGATTCCCAGGAAAGGTCTGTGGTATCGAGCGACCTCGGTTCGCGGCCGTTCGTCCCGTGATAGCTACACAAGGAGTCTAGGTGAGTCGACGCTGAATCAACCGTCGGATGGTCGGTGTATACGCACCACTGCGTCATTTAACAGCATGTCCCACCTATACGGGCAATCATCCGGACCGGTAAACGTGCGCTTCCTATATAGAATCATGAGACCGAAAAAAAAAAACGATGAAGAACGACCCACGAACCGTCCCAATATCCCATGCGAAGGAAGGAACTCGTTGGATTGCATGTCCTGCCCATTGAGGCGAAACGTCGACGATCCAACGAGATGCCACTCTATCTCGCCGATCACGTCGAAGTGGTCACGCATATCCATGGGGTCGTCGTTTGCCTTGATCTTGTGGAGCGTCGTCGTCCCCATGCTGATGGAGTATGGATGGGTCGTTTTGTACAGCACCTGTCCACTTTCATTGGTGAAGATGGCATTGCGAACAGCTTTGGTGGAAAGTGTGAGATGTATCATTGGGTAGCTGACAGACTCTATCAACGGGTAGAGGTTGCATGGAATCAGCACATTATTTAGGATTAGAAAAATAAGTAAATGGAACTCACCTCAGGCACTCCATGAGATGGGTGGAAACGACTGAGGTGCTTCTAAGGTTTCGCTGCGAAGGTCATGATATATACAGTACTATGGGCGGTATACTCGCACCTTACTTGCTGCGGAGTCGGAGCCGGGACAGCCAAGGCAATGATATGTCGTAAAAGAAAAGAAACTGACCTTTCTTCTGATGGTTCCAGAGTCCATAACAAGTGCATGTTCGGGTCAACGTTCCCAACTTGGCACAATCTCGTTGCATTTCCCATTCTGGGTGATGCCTCCCCTAAGGCAAAGTAGTCTGCTGACCATTACTTAGACAGGCTAGTCACCACGAGGCGGGTATACCACGATTTCCATCTTACCCGATAACCACCACCATGAATGTGAACCTCCGTGCGTTAAGGTTCGGGTGTCTTCTTTCTGGATCATTTGTCGCTGGCGAACGCTCGTTTCTTTTCACAGTCACACATATGGGAGCATACCTGGTGTCCCAATCTTCACCAAATGGGATAAGCGGTAGGCAACGACCACCGCCATATTCATCTTAATCACTCGATCTCACGACGAACAACAGCGCGGATTGCTCGCAATCTGCGGTTCACCGGCCAATTACGGCTGGTATATCTGGAAACACCATAACCGGCGCATATTCTGTCGCTGTGTCCGACCTTTACAAGGACGACGAAGATAGGGGTGATGTCATGTATGAATATTTGCTGAGATGCTGATCTGTATCTGACTCTCAACAGTATCTATACTGGCTCAGGTGGAAAGGCGCGGTGGGACAAGCCCGACGACCCAAAACATGTATGTCATTGTAACATTTGACACAGACTTACTGCGCTGTTGACACCATGCATTCTTTTAGGATCAACAGTGGGACAGGTATCCAAACACCACATTGATGGTAAGGTGATTCATTGATTCAATTCTCATTTATTATTACTTCTTAGGCATCACTCGATACCGGAAACCCTGTGCGAGTGATTCGTTCGTGGAAGTGTGACTCGAAATATGCGCCTCTTCAGGGGTACCGTTACGACGGGCTGTACAAAGTGACTGCGGTGGGTTTGCATGTCTTGCCGAGTCTATTGCCGATCACTTCAATGTGATATCCTCAGTGTTGGAAAGAAGAAGGGCGCAGCGGATCACAAATATGTCGCTGTCGATTGGAGGTGCGATGTCATCTATCTCTGTACATTACTATCTGACGATTTCTTCCTTTCATTCAGCGTCTACCTGGTCAACCCCCTATTCCAGTACAGTAAAGCAAGGAGGTGGTACCGGTGATCAATTACCTTGTATAACTTACCCTTGTATATCATGTATTTTACCAGTATATCAGTATTGCAAGTAGCCATATCCATTCCATCAGTTAGCCTAGCCTTTAGGCAGGTGCTCTTCCCTAGGCCAGTCCACCATGGGTTTTACGAGGTTGAATGGACGGCAGAGATCATCACAAGCGGGTCAGATCATCCTCTATCATCCACACACCCGTTTCTCGATCGTTGAACGGTACATACAGGTGGCGCTCCAATACCAATTCCCAGACGAATTCCTGCGTGATGCTGTTCCTGTCTATCGCTTGCTCAAGCGGAACATGGGCAAAGGACACGACTTGTATGTTTTGGCATTTCGGGGTGCGTGTGTAAGATGGAGCTTGCTATGACGAGCATGTATAACCCTTTAAGGCTGGGGACGATAATAGAATTGACAACACGAGGCGTCAAGTTTTGTGTGAACGGTACCGTTGCGTTCTACGAGGAATGATGGTGTGAGCAAAGACAAGCTTGTCATCCATCACGTCATAGGACCAGCCTTCAAACTCTTGACAGTCGCTCATGCTGGACTGCCCATTCCCATAGCTCAAGACAAGCGACAAGGGCAACAATGCTCTCCTCCGAAAATACCGGCAGTCATGTATGAGGTCCAGACGGACCCGAAGCCCGTCGCCAGACAAGCTCATCCACCGTGCCAAGGAATTTGACTGCGCGAGTGATGGAGGTTACATCATGTTGTCGAGTCGGATTCGGAGGGGATAAATCCTGTTGTGGCGACGTGGACGCGGTGGGGGTGGAAAGGCTGGCCATTGGACCTATGGCACTTAGCGAGAAATTCAATGGATGCGCAAGGCTCAGTCAAAAGCGATAAACATGCTATCGTGAACACATTCATCAATGTTCGCCGCAGTGTGTATGACAAAAACTTGACAGTTTCTGACGGACAAGGGATTGGACGTTGAAGGAGAGAAGTTGCAAACCTTTTGAGATGGGAAACGGTTTATCTGGCATTGCGGTATAGTGCCATCCTCCTATGGATGGTAGTTCCACCTAACTCATCGAATGTGGATGGCAGCTGCGATGGCGATCGCAATTACGCGTGCGCGCGGCTGCAGGCGACTATAGGGCGGTGGAAAGACGTTGGTTGCGATGCTAAGTGCGCTGCATGTAGTATCCATAGTCATAGAGGCACTAATCTCGTTGCATTTCCTATTCTGGGTAATGCCTCCCCTAAGGCAAAGTACTCTGGTGACTGGTCACCACGAGGTGAGTATACCACGATTTCCGCCTTACCCAATAACTACCACCATGAACGTGAACCTCCGTACGTTAAGGTTCGAGTATCTTCTTTCTCGATCCTTTGTCGCTGGCGGACGCTCGTTCCTTTTCACAGTCAGACATATGGGAGCATACCTGGTGTCCCAATCTTCACTGAATGGGATAAGCGGTAGGCACCACCGCTATATTCATCATAATCAGTCGATCTCACGACGAACAACAGCGCGGATTGCTCGAAATCTGCGGTTCACCGGCTACATACAGCTGGTATATCAGGAGGTACCCAAATCGGCGCTTATTCTGTCGCTTTGTCCAACGTTTACATGGACGACGAAGATGAGGGTGATGTCATGTATGAATATTTGCCGAGATGCTGATCTGTATCTAACTCTCAACAGTATCTATACTGGCTCAGGTGGAGAGGAGCAATGGGACCGGGATGACCCAAAACGTGTATGTCACTGTAACATTTGACACGGACTTACTGCGCTATTGACATCGTGTGCATTCTTTTAGCCTCGTTTTCCTCCTCAGGTAGAGGATCAATCGTGGCATAAATATCCAAACACCACGTTGAGAGTAGGGTGATTCATTGATTCAATTCTCTCCTTTATTATTACTTCTTAGGCATCACTCTATACCGGAAACCCCGTGCGAGTGATTCGTTCGTACAAGTGTGACTCTAAATATGCGCCTCTTCAGGGGTACCGTTACGACGGGTTGTACAAAGTGACTGCGGTGAGTTTGCATGTCTTGCCGAGTCTATTGCTGATCACATCAATGTGATATCCTCAGTGTTGGAGAGCTAAAGGGTTGAGCGGACTAAAAATATGTCGCTGTCGATTAGAGGTGCGATGTCATCTATCTCTGTATATTACTAGCTGACGATTTCTTCCTTTCATTCAGCGCCTACCTGGTCAGCCCCCTATTTCCAGTCAACTTGGAGTGAGAAGATGAATGATTCAGATGAGTCTGGTCGGGGTGATGGTGATAGTAACGATGCGTCTGCTGCGCTGGAGTGAACCAACGGAAAGGTTCCTCAAACTTGAAATGTCATATGACAATGGCATTCATTGGCTCGATAAGAAGTGGGCTTGCGTGGGAGGGCGATATACGAGTGTCAGTGATTAGCGCTCAAAGGTGTATCTGACTCGGAAACTGGTATTGAGCTCCCACTCTGGATTCTGGATGAGGGTTCCAAATCGTGTTCGCATCTACAGACGCAAGAGGAGTCAAGATGTCGAAGATATCGTCGAAAGCTGTTTCGACCGACAGCACATTCATGTGAATGTCGCTCGGTATTTCTGGTCATCTGAGCCTACTCGTCATATGTTGGATACCCCATCGGCGAACAGAAATAGTTAAATCACAGCATCGAATACGTTTTCCAGAGACACCGCACGCCAGTGGTGGCTGGGGGGAATGCTTCCACTCATCCGAGGTTGGCTAGTGGGTTTTTCACCTAGGCAGAGGTGGGTCAAAGGAATATGAACTGGACGATAACCGAGTCTCACAATAACAAGCCTGGCATTTGCGGCATGGTCGTTGTAAATCAGTGCACTTCACCGTGTTTTGAGTCGGCACAAGCTTGACAAGATCGTCGCATCGTGCGGCTACAAGGGGACCTGGAATCACGGGTGAGATCGATGGTAAAATCACCCTATTTTATCCTATGTTACAGTCAAACCCTCTATGTTACCGGTAAATTAATGCTAATTTACCAGTTAAGCAGCCGGGTGAGGATCCTATTTTACCGTGCATTAGCGTCCACGTACCCTGCTGTGCCGGGTCTCCCAAGTGCGGCATCTTATTATGTTCCAAGCGTTGTTCCCAAAGCTGGCATGCCCAACTTTGACCCAGGCCGAAGCATCGCAGGTCGTAATGGATATAAGGATCACATGCGCTCCAGAGTCCACCATTCCATCACCCGCGAAATTGAGGCCGTGATCTCCACACCACACTCTTATCTACCAACATCGGATGCACAAGTGCTTGGTACAGAAAGAGAACAGAAATAGAAATAGAGAAGCGTGGACAGGGAAAGGTGACTGACCCAGGGAGACAGCTTGGTATCAGCATATCGATGATACACTAGACCTGGCTGGAAACCGCCTTGAAGGGGCGGAAACACTGAGCGGACGAAACAGAACATGAATGAGCGAGATGATATGTCGTATCTATGATCTGCTATATAATGTTTAACGTTCGAGCACAGAATGCCAACATGAGCGAGTATCGGAAGGAATGTGAATAGAGTGGAGCTTACACTGTCAGTATGATCCAGGGTGTCAGGCCAGATCGATATCTAGCGTGTCCATGGAGTTGACGGACAGTCCATTTCTTCTCAGGTTCTCCCCAATCAACAGCCCAGTTTCGCACCATTCGGTAGCATGTGGGACGAACCGGACATCCAGTTCTAGGCTGCATCATGACCATAATGGCAGCCCTGAGGCCTGAATCTCGTTTGGTTCTTGTTCGTACAGGGTGTATGCATCTACGATAAAAGTATAACAACAGTCTGCGTCTTCATATGTCCGCAGCAGTAAGTAGAGAATCACAGAACGGTCTCACAAGTGTGCTATGGTCCTGTATTCTGACGGTCCTTGTCCATATGGATTTTCTCCACGTACACGAAGGTGAGAACAATGAGGTCGAGCATATACTCCATGTCCGGATTGACCTCTAGGCGAGGCTTTCGGTTGATTCCCAGGAAAGGTCTGTGGTATCGAGCGACCTCGGTTCGCGGCCGTTCGTCCCGTGATAGCTACACAAGGAGTCTAGGTGAATCGGCGCTGAATCAACCGTCGGATGGTCGGTGTATACGCACCACTGCGTCATTTAACAGCATGTCCCACCTATACGGGAAACCATCCGGACCAGTAAACGTGCGCTTCCTATATAGAATCATGAGATGAGAAAAAAAACGATGAAGAACAACCCACGAACCGTCCCAATATCCCATGCGAAGGAAGGAACTCGTTGGATTGCATGTCCTGCCCATTGAGGCGAAATGTCGACGATCCAACGAGATGCCAGTGTATCTCGCCGATCACGTCGAAGTGGTCACGCATATCCATGGGGTCGTCGTTTGCCTTGATCTTGTGGAGCGTCGTCGTCCCCATGCTGATGTAGTATGGATGGGTCGTTTTGTACAGCACCTGTCCACTTTCATTGGTGAAGATGGCATTGCGAACAGATTTGGTGGAAAGTGTGAGATGCATCATTCAAGGGTAGTTGACAGACTCTAAGAGGTTGCCTAGAACTACAGTACATTATGATTTAGGATTAGAAAATGAGTAAATGGAACTCACCTCGCTCACTCCATAAGATGGGTGGAAACGACTGAGGTGCTTCTAAACGCTGTGAAGGTTATGATATATACAGTACTATGGGCGGTATACTCGTACCTGACCGCATTGCTGCGTAGTCGGAGCCAGGAGAGCCAAGACAATATCCCTTATCATAGGAATGAGCGGTATTCGTAGGAGTTCCATAACAAGCATGTTCGGGTCAACGTGAGTCCGCCACACTTGGCCAGACAATGCCCGAACAGCTACCTGCATTCACTGCTTCCGGCGAAGAGGCGATTACGCGCTCGATTGACATCACGTCCACCCCGTCCGCACAGCGCCCGGATTCCTCGAATGTCAATGAATTTTATGAGGTCGAACGGACGGCAGAGATCATCCTCAAGGGGGACTACAAGCGGGTCAGATCATCCTCTCTATCATCCACATACCCGTTTCCCGATCGTTGAATGGTACATACAGGTAGCACTCCAATTCCCAGACGAACTCCTGCATGATGTTGTTCCTGTCTATCGCTTGCTCAAGCGGAACGTGGGGAAAGGACACGACTTGTATGTTTTGGCGGACACGTCTTACGGCAAGTGAGGCACGCCCATTTTGCGACCAGCTCCACACTCAAAAATGCATGCAAACGTAGTTGCTGCGTCGATGAGGTCGCTGCCCAGCACGTTGATACCGACTTGATGGTCCACTATGGCCATGCGTGCATGAGCAAGTAAGTTCTACTTCCTATCCTCCAATCCAGTGTTGACGAGGCTGGAATAGAACATCTAGGCTACCCGTCGTCTACATCTTTGGTCGTAAGCCGATTGATGTCGAGGATTGCGTCCAGGAACTGAGCAAGATCCTCACGAACGTCCCCGACGCGGGTGAAATGACGACAAAGTCTGTTCTTGTCCGACACGACGTTGGGTATACATATCGAGTAGGCAAGTTTCAGGCTACCCTTTGTGCATCCTGAAGGTGTACGACGAACTTTATAGCGGAGGTTGTGAGACGACTTCGAGACAGAACCGGCCTATCCGTCTTGTATCATGAGGTACCGACTTGGGTCGAACCAGCTCCAGCACTACCCCCTTCGACGCCTGACAATGAATCCAAAAAATCTACATCGTTCGATAGCGACTCCAGAAACGACGAGGCCCCAACCACTATTATATACATCGGTGAAGAAAGCCTCACCCTCACAAACCTGTTGATGACGCATTCCTCAAGTCATGTGAGTCTAGTTGGTTGATGATGTTGATGCTAGCTGATGAATGTGATTGACAGGTTTACTCGTACAATCCGATCACGAAATCCTCGCGACTAGAGTCGGAGCGCACGAACAGACTGCTCATGCGACGTTTTGTTGCCGTTCAGAAAGCGCGCGATGCCGATGTGTTTGGTATCCTCGTGGGCACGCTTGGTGTTGGTCAGTGCTTGTATCCCATGATCGCCTCTTCAGTCTTGACGAACACTCGATAGCATCTTATTTACCTCTCATATCCCATCTTCGCAAGATCCTTGCAAAAGCACAAAAGAAAAGTTACACGATCAGCGTCGGCAAGCTAAACCCCGCAAAACTGGGGAACTTTATGGAGATCGAGTGCTTCGTTTTGGCGGCCTGTCCGGAAAACAGTGTCATCGAGTCGAAAGTACGTTTGTCAGTTGACCAATCACATCGTTTTACCCCAAAGTTGCCATACAGGAGTTTTATCGACCAATCATCACGCCATACGAATTGGAAGTCGCGCTTCAAGCTGAGGGTACATGGAGTGGCCGCTATGTGCTAGATTTTGGGCGACTGCTCGCCGAATATGGTTGTTGGTACCCTTACCGCCGATGGACATATGTTCTGACCCTGATCACTTTGGGAAGCTGGAAACGACACGTCGAACGAGGAAGAAGACCGAGATCCGGACCGACCAACATTCTCACTTGTTACCGGAAAGTACCGCCACGCCAGGCGCTTCGGTGGTAAGATACCAATACTCCCGAATACATGGTCTCCAATGTCATTTACCCGCAGCCCCTGAAACCTCTGGCGGCGGCGACACATCGCCAAACGCAGTGGTTCTCCGGAACCAAGATGGAGCGATGACGGTACTCCAGGAGAGTGCCGCAGGTACGTGTTGTGGCGCACAAAGCAAAAGGCTTGCTTTGATCCGATCTCACATGCCTTGTCTGACAGCACTGTACCTGCAATCTCGATCTTTTCGGGGTTTGGAAGCGAGAGTGGGCGAGGATGCGCCGAGCATACTGGAACAAGGTCGTAGTGGCATTGCTCGCGGATACATGGATGATCACCCGACCGTCGATGAGTCCGGTACTTGATACATTACATTTTGCATGAGGCAGCCATATTCGAGGTTGATGATCGATCCTTCATTGTATTGATTTGCACGTGGTCTTTTCCCCGGCCACAGTAAGTCTTGTTAACTCGTTTTCGCCCTACAAAGAACAAAACGTCATCCCCTGGACGGCTTTTCGAGTTCGGCCGTTGTCAGGCGACCCGCTTGTACAATTGTATTCGAGGACAAAGCGGGGGCATTGACTCAAGTCTTCCTATACACTGCGGGCCTTTGAAATGTCATAGCTGACTCTGGCATGATGTCCATCAAAGGGCCGTTGTCTGAGCGTGCCACTCTAGAAAGAATATCACAAAGCTACTCGTCGGCTTATAATCACCACCATCACTGCACGATACCCAGAATTCAAAGCACTCTTGAAGCCAAACACCCACCAGCATACTCGAGACCCAATGGCCAGCACGAACTCGACCGTAAAACCCAACACGTTCAACGAACTTCTTTATACACACGTTCAATCCTTGAATGAAGGCGTCGCGGCTGGGATGTTCACTAACTTGGAAGACCTTTTTGCTGGACTCGAGAGTATCATGGTGTGAGCGACCCGGGTTTGAAGGGCCGTCACGATGACGGAAACACCCGAGTATGTCGTTACCTCGATACATGCGCGATCCTGCTGACATTCATCACGACAAATGGCATGCAGATTTCCACAACCTTTTGACCTCGCTCGCGCAGTTCCATCGAAAATGGTCGAAAGGAGATGTGAGATATTGGGATCAGAGACGTCGGGGGGTGACGAACAAAGATACAATAGCTTTGTGCGGGGATTCTTTTCGCTTTTATCTTTGCTGCGCCCTTTGCACTATCCTTGCTCAGATCGGGAAGAGTGTGAGATGTGGTTGGCCCAGTTAGTGACGATGAATCGACTTTGCTAAGACTCGGACATGCGCGACTGTCTGCCATGTCAGGGAAGTGGCGAACACTCAAGGCTGAGAAGCTAATGGCGTGTTAGAAAGGAGAGTGAATGACACTCTTACTGCGTGTGGTACGTGTGGGTCTCTTGTTTAAATATCCTGCACGATGTCCTTCACGAGAATATCGTTAGCTTGATGATGTTGGATGCCTTCGACTGCAAGGCAGAAGACGATTCGGGGTGCGTGTGTGAGATGGAGCTTGCTATGACGAAAATGCATAGCCCGCTGGGACGACAATAGAATCCGACCATGGCGGTACGAGAACAATGAAGGCTCGTTTGGGCCACGGTCCTGACCGTCATGAGGTCGGGCCGACAGACATAGCAACTCCAACTTGGAAGTGAAGGGTAAGTAGCTAGTACTGTATTGCCAAATCGCCCGAATCTAATACTTGAATTGCAACGTTGGCGGGGAGTTTTCTTGGTTGATTCAACGGCGACGAGACAAGATGGATTTGTTGTTGTCAAGGCCGTGTGACCTTGACAAGTTCAAGCTCAAGTGACGTTCAATTGTGCTGTGTCAATCCGCCCCAACGTGACCTTGGACCTGCTTGGACACATTGCCATCTCCGAAGAGCTGTCAAATCTCGTCGGTAACAGCCAATTCCTTACGAGTTCAGTTTTGGCCAGGTACTACGATACGAACCCGCCGCTTGGACCCGAGGTCATGGTCAAAGCAAGACCAACGACTCGGCAGCTGCCATGATACGCTGTGGCCACGTACCCTGATGTGCCGGGTCCCTCCCCGTAGACAACTCCTCACCCATCCCAAATGCGGGCCAACCTCGGCACTATTGACCCACATTTGGGATGAGTCGAGATGGAGGACACAGCTAATTATGAAACCGTCCAAGCGTTGTCATCAAAGCTTGCCATACTGGCATGTCCAAGCGTCTCTCCCGCTTTGACCCAGCTATTATAGGCCGAAGCGTCGCAGCTCGTAATGGATATAAGGATCGCATGCGCTCCACAGTGTCCACCGTTCCACCACCCGCGAAATCGAGACCGTGATCCCTACACCATACTCTCATCCATTAACCCAACCTCATACTCTTACACACACCCATCTACCCATCACCATGACCAGCCCGAGCGCTCTCGTCGACACCGCCGCACTCATGCTTCTCCAAAATCTCAGAAAAGGCATGGAGACTGGGCGGATTGCCAACGTGAATACTGCTCAAACCGAGGTCGAAGCTGCCATCACCGAGCTCAACCGCAGGCAACTGCTGGAGGAGCCTACCCATGTTAATGACCTCCTTGGGTATGTCGTTTTCCGTGTCGTACCTCATTCTCGAACCTGATGATCTTTCCTACAGAAAACTGCTCCTAGAAATCGGGTCGCTTCATGAGAAAGTCGCAAAGTGCGAGTCACAGCTCACCGAGTTTCAATGCCAAGCCAAGGCCCTCAAGGAAGACACGACTCAGATTGTCGCCCGCACGGAGGCGTGTAACGTGCTCGTAGAGCAGCAACAGAAGGAGAATGCCAAGGTTCTCGCTGCTATGGAGGAGGTGAAAGCTAACGTACCCACCACATCCCCCCCTTGCGTAGCCCCGGCGCCATTTCCCACCGAGCCTGTTCCTGCACCTTCCGTGGTCGCTATCGTATCCTTCCCCGGCGGCCCGCGAACCGTCACCATTCACCCCCCCGGTAGTCCGAGCTACCAGTCGATCATCCGTGACGAGAAAGGGGATGCCATCATCGACTTTAGGCGCACCAAACCGTTGCGTCGAGAAGGTGCTTTCAGAGGTCCGCTTGAAGATGTTGATTGGCTCGAAATCTCGCGCGTTTATGGCCGTGGACCCGATCCACCAGGCGCTCGAGCTGTCCCACCCGTCCCTCGCTGGCCCGATCGGACTCAGCCGTCGTCTTGTCCTCCCCCGTCCCGCGGTCCGAGCGATCTCATCGCTAGGCAGCGCCAGTTGTCGACGTCCATGCAAACGGACTTGTTCGGGCGAGTTCTAGCTCCAGAGTATCACGACACAA